>CAUYPO010072755.1:0-41764 GCA_963574435.1 Cheirogaleus major
ACACAATCCACAGTCCGTTTACTGGGTCTGCAAATGTAGGCAGGTGTATACAGGTGTATGTGCACACACAATCCACAGTCCGTTTACTGGGTCTGCAGATGTAGGCAGGTGTATACAGGTGTATGTGCACACACAATCCACAGTCCGTTTACTGGGTCTGCAGATGTAGGCAGGTGTATACAGGTGTATGTGCACACACAATCCACGGTCTGTTTACTGGATCTGCAGATGTAGCAGGTGTATACAGGTATATGTGCACACACAATCCACAGTCCGTTTACTGGGTCTGCAGATGTAGGCAGGTGTATACAGGTGTATGTGCACACACAATCCACAGTCTGTTTACTGGATCTGCAGATGTAGGCAGGTGTATACAGGTGTATGTGCACACACAATCCACGGTCTGCTCATGGAGCACATTGCAGGGTAATAAGACAGCAGCTAAGCTTTAAAAATATTTCTACCTGGAAATTAATGTCACAAATATAAACTCACATGTAATTTTGGGTTATGAAGGAAACCAAAAGGGAAATTACAGACTATTCTAAAATGAACACAAATGAGAACCTATTATAATAAAACTGCAGGATATCACCAAAGTGGCACTTGGAGGAGTAACTGCATTTATCATAAAATGATAAGATAATGACTAAAAATACATGAACTAAGCTTTCCATTCAAGAAATTAGAAAAAGAATAAAGTAAGCCTAATACAGAAGGAACAAATTTGTAGAACAAACCAAAAACGAGTTCAAAGGAAAACAAACAATGGTAGAGTTGGTTAATGAAGTAAAGATCTTTTTCCAAAAAGACTAATAAATCACACTTTGAGACTAACACTTTGTAAGATTGAGGAGAGAAAAACTGGTGCCTTAGCAATGAGAAGGGAACAGGACTAGACAGGAGAGGGACATTAAAGCAGTCCCTACCACCCCACACAGTAAGATTTGATAACATAAATGCAGTGAGTATTTTTAAACCAGAATTCAAATTACCAAAATTGACTCAAGAAGTACAGGTTGAACATCCTTAATCTGAAAATCAGAAATCCAAAATGCTCCAAAAGCTAAAACTTTTTGAGCCACAACATGACACCACAATGGCAAATGCCACACCTGACCTCATGTGACAGGTTGCAGTCAAAATGCAGTCAAAACCTTGTTCATGCGCAAAATTGTTAAAAATATTGCATAAATTACCTTCAGGCTCTGTGTATAAAGTGCAAAGGACACATAAGTGAATTTTGTGTTTAGACCTGGACCCCGGCCCCAAGGCACCTCATCATGCATATGCTCATATTCCAAAATCTGAAAAAATCTGAAATCGGAAACACTGCACTTGCATGCAGCTCTCAACGCAGTTTTCAAAATATGTCCCCAAACCAGCACTCTCAGCACCTCCCCTGCCAGCTGAAGTCGCCACCCTCTTTCACCTGGATTAGGGCAGCAGCCCCTCCTCCACGAGTCATCCTGTTGAGACAAACAGAATGGGTCTTCTGCCCAACGCCCCCCAATCGCTCCCCATCTCAGAATGAAATCCAAATTTCTGGCCATGGCCTACAAGACCACAGAGCACCTGCCCACATCTCTGCCCACCCGGCCACCAGGCTCCCTCCTTGGGGCCTCACATTTGGTGCCCACAGCCGTCCTTCCGCTCCACTGGGGTGACCCTGCAGATCCTTAGGCCTCCACGTTGGACCCCATCACACCAGCAGGGCCTTCCCTGGTGCCTCTGCCTGCCAGGCCCTCTGTCCCTCACCCAGCTTCTGTTCCTCGGCGCTCACCACCAGCTGACACTACTTGTGTGATCTTCGTAGTTTCATTTCTATGCTACATATCCCTCCATCTGCTGCTCTGTATTTATTTCATCACATCCCACCAGCCACCGTCCTGCACAAAAACAGCCCAGGGCCCGCCAGGCAGCAGAGACAGACCCTGGAAACAGCTTGCTTTTGTACTTTATCATGGAAGAAAGTGAACTCATAGTCATAATTTTACATGACAAAATGATGTCCTAGAATTTACAAAATATTAATAATCACTCTTTCCTTAATAGAAAAATAAAGCAAATTCAGAGGACTGTAGAGTGGTAGGCAAGGGTTATACACTGGCCCTGGTCATAGGGCCTGGGGCAGTTCATATCGCAGATACTCAATGCACAGGTCTTAAAAACTAGTTATTGGAATATTGCAGGTCAGAAGTATGAAATGTGCTCCCTGATGGGTTCACCGAATGGCCCTCACAAGCTAAACTGGTGTCAATGAAGCAATAAAGCATCCTTAATTCATAGAGGGACAACAGCATCAACTGACCACGCTGGCCAACCGACCACACTGAGACCTCCCCGCAGGCAAGTGCGGGAATTAAGTGTCCACATGTGGGCAGAAAGAGCCATCCCTGGCCCAACACTGGGTTCCACCAGCTTCTTGGCCAGTTGGAGTCCCCAGAAAACCCTAGCACCGTGTTACCCTGTAGTCTGGTGCCTGCTTAGTAGCCATTAGTGAGGCCCCAGTGGGCACCCGTGGGTCATCCTTGGTCACGTGTAAAGTCTGCAGGAGGGGAAGGAGGGAGGGTTGTGTTTCAGGGTCTGTGCCAAGTCTGCTGGGAAGAGCCTGGCAGTTCGCAGGGGCCAGAGACCACACTGGTATCTGTCCAGCCCAAGTGACCTTCCTCCTGTAGAAGCCACACTCTGGCCCCTTGGCCTTGTTCCCTGGGCTGCAGACACACTTCTTCCTCCTCTCTGGGCCACCTTATTCTTCTCTTCAGGGCCCAGTTTAAACATTACCTTCCCTGGAGTGCCACTCTATCCCTGCACCGTCTGGCCACGGCTTACTCTCCACGGTGACCTCCACCTGCATCTCCTCCACCAGCCGCAAGAGGCTGCAGGGAGCCGGGATGCACCCTGGGGTCCACTGCTCCCGCATCACCCAGCCCCTCGCAGGCGCTTGGCCATGACTCGTCCAGGTTACCAGGGTGGGCGAAGAGAAGGACCCAGAAACCTGGTCATTCTGCAGCCATTTGCTGAGTGCCTACCCTGCCAGGCCCCCCCAACAAGGGGCAGAGGGGAGGGAGGGAAAGAGCCGCGTGTGGCCCCAGCTCAAGGCCTTCAATGGACGAAAGTCTGCAGCTGGAGTAGCTTGATTCTCTACCAAGAAGTTACTTATAGCAATGACTTCTAAGCCTACACATTAGAATTATTCACAATATTTCAGAACTGCCCAGGGCCTCTGCCTCCTGGACCCTCGCAGGGGGCCTTGGCCTGATGCAGGATCACAGCGTCAAATCCCTCCTGGACTCCGGGGGATGGGTCCGAGGGGCCCCTGGGAAGGCAGAGGTGATGGTTCAGAGCCCAGGGACACGGCCAGCCCCCACGTCCCCAGATGACGCCTGGAGGGGCCCCCTAGGGCCCCAACAGCAGACCAGGCCCAGCCAAGACGTGGGACCTGCCCAAGTTAGGCGCAGCTGGTGGCCGACCTGCTCCCAGTCCTGAGATATAAGTCATAAGTCAGTGTGGCCCTCAGCATTTCTCACAGATGGTCTCACTGTATCCTTGCTACAAAGGAGAAATCGTTGTTATTACTGTTGCTAATTTTTATAAGGAAATTTGACCACCTCGCCAGCCGGCTTCACGGACTGGCGCCCTGTCCTTAGTTTGAGCTCGTCTGACGCCGTCTGGAAATTCTAAATATGTGTTGGACATGAGCACAAATTCTCATCCCAGGGGCTCTGGCCAAGTGATGCTGAGCATGTGGCTACCTTGTCCTGAGCCGAGGTCTCCTCATTGTGAGGGCTAAATCGGTTGCCGTCTGTGAACGTGCTTCCTGGTACTGCTCACCGGGTCAGCGAAGCCCCGAGCACTCTGTTCCATGGCTCTGAGCACCTCCCGGGAGCCTGGAGGACTGTTAGGGAGCAGGCCTTGGCGTCAACAGGCCAGGCTCACACCCTCCTCCTGCCACCCCCTACCTGTGAGCTGTGGGGCAAGGCGCTTGGCGTCCATGGGCCCTGGCTTCCCCGACACACAGCTGGAGGGTACCATCCTCCTGCACGGGCCAAGGAGGGCGGAGGGCAGTGTCTAAGCCACCACCTGGAGTCCAGAGCCCCAAGGGGGCTGGGACCTTGGCCCAGCAAAGCTGAGTGACAGCCTCTTGTTCTCCTTCCTTCTAAATGCAGGGCTCAGCTGAATGGGGACATGTGGGAGCCCTTCAGTCCTTCCCTAAGCGCATGTCCAGCCTCTGCCGAGGACCAGGTCCTGGGTGAGAACTTGGCCACCGGGAGCCCTGTGCCCTACTCTCATTTGGGCCTGGGGACTCTCCCACCTTGGGAAAAGCAGAGGGGCAGAGGCAGCGATGTAGTGTCCCAGGGTGCGAAGCTGAGGAGGGGAGGGAGGCAGGCAGCTTCCACAGAGGGACAGGGAGCAGTCAGTCCCAAAGGATAGCCAAGGCGAGATGGGCCTCCGCAGTGGAGGTGGAGACCCTCGGGTGGGCGTGGTGCGTCTGCGACACCTGCTCTCCCAGGAGCTCCGGCTTCTGTCGCTCCTGGGTGCAGCCACCTGTGTTCTCAGTGGCCACTTCAGAGCATGTGCCTTCCTGTGAACGGAGAGGCGTCACATTGCAGACAGCTTCAGAGCCCGATTGGAAGGCGTGTGAAGATGTTCTGGGGCGCTGCTCAGAGGCCACGGCCCCCCTCGGCCAGGGGGACCTGGAAGAGGGAGGGGACACAGGGATTGAAGATGTCACCAATTAAATAGTCTCCTTCCTTTCAAAGGCAGAAGTCATTCTGGTTTTCATCAACACTTGCTTGCTAACCTCACGTAGAAAGCCAACATTAATAAGACTGGCAAAATTGCCTCTCCAAGTTGCCAACAACGTAGCCCTGTCTCTTCCTGGGTAGGCGCAGTAATTTCAGAAGGAGGCATTTTGTAAAATTAAAAGGTATTCACCAAACATTAGTTTATGCATGAATGTAATCTACAGATTTGGTGATTAGAGATGAAAATGCAAATATTAGACAAATAAGATTGGATATTTAGAAGCAATTACAAGATTCAAGTGAGAGAATAAATTACAAGGAAACTTCTTATTCAGACCCTCAAATGTCTGAGTCTGGAGCAAAAGCCTCGCGCTGGTCTGGCCTAGCGTAGATGATGCCAGGTCATCGCTCAGCCTCCAGCCACCCCTCCCCCACTCAGTAGCTGTGCTGCAGACCCACCCACCAGATCAATCTGTTCAGGTGGGACCTGTTTCCCCTTCCACCAACCTTAAAACCCCACCACATCCTCCATGCAGTGCAAGCCCAGGTGTGGCCGCACCTGGCACCCCTGCGCAGGCCCCTCCTGCTGTGGGTCTGCCCTCTGCACACCCGGCTCTGCCTGGGCCTGCGGGTCCCCTGGCTGAGTCCTTCCTGGGGAGGACCCTGCCCTTGGGGCTTCCAAGTCAGGGTCCAGGTCCAAGCCAGACAAAACCTACACTCCCAACACTTCCATAGGAAACAGGCATGGTCTCCTCCTTCATGGTGACCTGGGAGGTCACACGCCGGGTGCTGCTCCAGGCGCCTGCACACCGATGCGGCCCCTCAACCGAATCCAGACTTCACAGAACAAATCTGTTCTGTAAAATTTGGATTCAGTCGAAAGGCTGCACTGAAGGATCCAGAAGGCCATGGGAGGCCCCAAGGCCGCAGGTTCTCCACCCTCAAACTTCGAGGCAAAGCCACTAGCAGCTGCACATGATGCTGCCTCTTGTCACCCAGAGAGAAGTCCCCGACTGATCAGCATGTCAGGGACACTCCTGTGCTGGTGGGGGAGGGAATGCCACAGAGGGACAGGTATAGTTTAGGGTGTGAGATAATTGCACAGAGATAAATCCTGGAAACAGCTGCCTGGAACATTCTTTATACTGGAAAGTACTTTGAGGTCGTTATGCAGGATTTTATGGCCATTTCTCAGCCAGCCCCCGGGTGGCTTACGGCTTTTCAGAAAAGCAATGTCGCATTTCATGAGTGACAGATGGCTTTTATCACACCTCTGCATTGTCATGTATGTTAATAGGACTGTGCAGACACCCTGCAGACGTGGGCACCTGAGAGTGCCCTGGGCGAAGTCTGCTCTCTGGCCTCAGGTCGGGACCCTGTGTGATGTCTCCCAGTTTTAGTTCTGACACTGATGTCCCTCTGGCCAAGCCACAGTGGCAGGAACAATTGCTGGTGCCCGGTGCAGGCCAGTCTCCCAGGGAGTGGCTGCTCCCCGCTGCTGTCCTGGGCTCCCGCATGAGAGGGCTTTGTCCCTCCCCCTCCCTGGCTCGGCAGTCATCTTCCTGAGTTTCCTTGGCCAAATTTTGCTGTCTTGATCAGAAGATGAATAAAATCCATCCCTTTCGTTTTGTCTGATCTCCCAACCCAGGCCCGAGTTGCGTGGCTCGGGCTCCAGCGGATGCTCGATGAACAGCCTGTGTCCCTCTGGGCTCCAGTTAATCGTGGCTCAGATCTGCGCCCCCTCACTGGCTTTGCAACAGAATTTGAGAAGGAGGATTGATTTCTTAGTCCCAGGGAAATCCCTGCATTTGGCCCAAAGAGGCAGGAAACATCCTTGAAAGCCATCTCTGCTCCACTCCCAATGCATGAAGAAAAGGCAGCATGGGACTGACAGCCAGCGTCCTGTGGGGCCGGGGACGAGGACGGGGGACAGGCCCCGCCGAGCCGCCAGGGCGGAGAGTCGGGCAGCAAGGGCGGAGGTGACGGTGAAAGAATGATCCCGACACCGAGAGCTGGAGAGGGACAGAGTGGAAACAGGAGTCAGGACAGGTGTGAGGGGGTCTGGGCCCTTCTCCACGGGGGTCCCACCCGGCAGGAGCAGGTCAGACAGGAGAACAAGTGTTTGGGGGCAGCCTGTGTCACTGGCACCAGAGAAGCATAGCTCAGTCTCCTGGGGCATCTCTGTTTCTCGAGTCTCATAGTCAGCACGGACCCTGCCATGACGACCCAGTGACACCACCCTGAACCTCCCCAGGTCCCCCATGGCATGGCGACCTCTCTCCCTATCCCTCCGGGGCCCTGACCCCCTGAGAGGATCCAACCACCGTCCACACTGGAGCCAAGACCCACAGCAGCTCTAGTGGTGCCATTTGGCAGGGGGGGAGCGGGGGGGTGACTTTATTTTCTCAGTAGAGCCAGGCAGTGGGACCACCCCGGACAGGGCTCTGGGGCCACCAGGTTCTCTTTAGAAAGCCCCTGGCCCCCTCCCTCAGATGACTCAGAGGGGTGGCTGCTGATTCTGCCTGGGGAAGGGGCTAGGCTCTCCTCGACCCCTCCCTGGAAGACACAGCTCCTCCGCCTGTCTGTTCCCTCCGCTGTCCCCATCAACATCCCAGCTTCTGCCTCCCGCCTGCAGCGCCTGTGCGCTGACTCAGCCCTGGTGACAAGTCTGTGGGGACACATCTACGGGGCAGCGGAGAGTGGGGTGGGCAGAGGGGCGGCCACGTCCTGCTGCACAGAGAGCTCCTGCAGCTACACGTGTGGGTCCCAGCCAGGCAGTTCCTCTTCCTACCACGGCTCCAAGACGAAACTCTCCCCAAGGTCAACAGTGTGGGCAGAGCCTCAGGGACAGCATGGCCAGTGTCCAGGCCCAGTTGCACCCCGGAAACCAGGAGAGGAGTCCTGCCAAGCTCAGGTGCACCTTGGAGCAGGTGTGGCCCAGTGCAGGGGGTGTGAGAGGCGGGAGGGAGGTGGAGACGGTGGCATGGTACAGACGAAAGTCGGGGCGGAGCCTGGCAGGTCTGCCTCAGCCCCCACCTGCGGTGTCCTCAGGTCCTTCACCGATTCACTCATACAACGCCTACTGTGTGCTGGGCAGAGCTCTGGGTGTTGGGACCACGTGGAGGTCCCGGCTCTCCCGCACCCCTGCACCCCTAATCTCAGGAGGGGACAGAGACCGTGCGCAGAGAAGACATAAGCAACCACAGTGCCAACAGCAGCAGAGTGTCCGTGGTGAGAACCCAGGGCCTCCTGGGACAGACACTGACAAGGCCACTTTGCGCTGGGCGGAAAGAAGGGCCGTTCTGTGAGGGGACAGAGAGGCCGAGGGCAGAGTGGCAAGAATGACCGTGTGGGCAAAGTCTCATCCAGGAGAAAGGCAGTCCAGGAGGAGGGTACGGCAGGATACAGCAGCATCAGGACAACACTAGGGGTGTCCAGTGGCGGCAAGTAGGGCCACCACGGGCTCTGGCTGTGCTGGGCAATCACGCTTGGGTGTTAAGTGCTTCAGGATGGGACTACTCTGTCCGCAGAAGCTTCCCTGGCTGGGGAGGCCGAGGGGCAGAGGCCAGAGAGTCAGAGGAGGAGGATGGTGGCTCCAACCAGGTGGGGGGAAGCAGAGGCAGAGTCTTCATGAAGGGGGGGTTCCTCGGGCAAGTGCAACGAGGGGAGGCTGAGGGGACACCTCCACCCTGGTCCCTCCCTCTGACCATGCCTGAGCTCCTAGATGAGAGGTCTGAGTCCCCTAGAAAACAGAAGGAAGCCCCATTTTAGTTTCCCACAATTCTGTGTAGGCTGCTGGCCTATTCCCTCACAAATGGATAGGATCCCAATGTCTCTGTTCCTACACTGCCCTCGTAACAGATGCCACAGGGTGGGCACAGAGCTGGCTGCTCAGGACAGGGCGTGAGGACCATCCCGCCAGCACCCAAAGGCAGGCTTCTCGGTAGCAGAAGTGCAGGTTCCAGAAGCTGCTGCCTGAGCAGTCCTGGAGACAACCCCGCCGCCCTCCCTGCCCACGAGTGCAGGGGCTCTGCGGCAGGGACGCGCCTGGGCCTCCCGGAGGGTAGGGACCGCCTCCCACCTAGTATGTGCCCCTCACTCACCCCCTGCCCTCCTGTCCCCATCCCCTGGACACTGTCTGGAGCACAGGTGAGCCCCTGTCTGTGCCCTCACTCACCTCCTGTCCTCCTGTCCTTGTCCCCTGACCACTGTCTGAAGCACAGGTGAGCCCCTGTCTGTGCTCTTCATTCTGGATGAACTTCAGGAAGCAGATGCGCAGTCTAAATAATGTTTTCAGAGGTCTTAGCAATTCTGCTCTAAATATGTTTCCATGAGATTCCAGAAGGTGGAGATACGTGGGTATTTACGATGGTGGACATTCCAGACAAGGCCACCCCTGGGGCTCTGAGGCCCCTCTGCTTCCTGCCCTGCTGCCCCCTCTCCAGGTGTGACTGGAGGTGGGAGCCGATTCCTAAATTCTCAGGACAGCTTGCAAAGCCTCCAGCCTCCCCAGGGCTCTGGCATCTGGACGCGGTGTTGCCTGTGACCACGGAGACCCCGAGCTGGAGGAATTAAGCCACAAGCATTCGCATAAGAGGTGGTGCGGGAAATGCACTTTTCTCATCTTGTCCCAGAGATGCTGTTATAAAAACCCACAAGGAAAATAGAAGAGAAATTGGTCCCTTCTCTGGGCACTGGCTGTCCTGCCCACCTGCTAAGTAAAGAGCTGAACAAGGGTTGGCAGTGCCCAGCATCCAAGGGAGGGGCTGAAGCAGGGAGGCAGCCGGCTCATCACTGGTGGAGAAACCCAGAGGTCCTTCCTGGAGGAGTCTTCCCGGGATGGAGAAGCCCCAAGCAGCCCAGTCAGTAGTCAGGGTTTCCCGACCTGCCTTTGTCCCCACCCCACCTTCCGGCCCCCACATTCCAACTGCCTGTGCTTCGCCCAGGAAGAAGAGGAAGCAGCACCCTGCAAACTCTTGGCTGTTTCTTTGTGTCCATGGGGGGATGGGAGTGGGTGCTGGAGCTCCCGGGACTTAGTGACCAGAGCACAGCTGTCCCGCCAGGGAGTCCCTATCCCCCGCTGCTCGATGTACCCATCTGTCTTCTGCCAAGAGAAGACTTGACAAACAATAGTGCTCAATGGCTCAATGTCGTTTGAGCTTAGGAGTTCGAGACCAGCCTGAGCAAGAGCAAGATCCCGTCTCTACTAAAAAATAGAAAAAATTAGCCGGGCATGGTGGCACATGCCTGTAGTCCCAGCTACTCGGGAGGCTGAGGCAGGAGGATCACTTGAGCCCAGGGGTTTGAGCTTGCTGTGAGCTAGGCTGATACCACGGCACTCTAGCCCGGGCAGCACAGTGAGACTCTGTCTCAAAAAACAAAAAACTACAACACCATAAGAGCTACATTGCTAAAATCATATTGGTCCCAAGGGCTGGGGGAACCCCTGGAAGACCTAGCTCCAACCCACACGGGGCGCCAGGACCCAAGGTGTTTGTGACCATTGACCTAGCGTCCCCTTTGCCCGCCCTTCCTGGGAAGCTCCTGTGCACCCCGCAGAAGCCTCTTCAGATGTCACCACACCTGTGAGCCATCCTGGATGGGCTGGCTCCGTGGCCAGAGGCCCCAGGGGCTGGGACACCTCCCCCACTCAGCTGTCCCAGGGCCCAGGGTCACCTGCTCTGTCTCTCCCGCTGGGTCCTGCTGTCCCTCTGGCTGTGCTGTCTCCCGCCCCCACCTCTCCCTCCACTCACCCGGGGCCCAGCCGGATGGCATTGCATCACCTCCGCACAGCCCAAGTTTCCAACACAAGCATAGACCATTTTGGGAAATGACCTCTTGTCTCAACCAAACGCGACCACGGAGAACGGGCCAGCCACCGCTTCCTGCTGCTGTGGGCTCCTGTGGGACAGAAGTTCACGGAGCAGCTTCTCTTTCTCTCCCAGACTCAAAGGTCACTTGAGGAAGCAGCCAGAGCCCGGAGTCCCTGGGGAGGCCCAGGGGACGGCCACTCCGGGAAGATCTGGGACCTCTGTCAGGAGCTTGTCTGAGAGGGGCCCTCAGTAGCTAAAATACAGATTTCTGTAAACTTCATGATTTAGCAACGGGCTTACTTCTGCAGACTCGCAGTGCTGGGCTGGCGCCTGGACACATATTCGATGGATTAATTTTCCTCTAGACGAATCGTCCCAATGCAAGGTCCAGTTAGTATGACAGCTGCTATCAGTTGTGGGAGATACAGATTTTTACCTATAAAACATTAGTGTCCTAATCATAGCTGTGAAACTAATATGCAATTTGAGCTGCGAGCCGCCAGCGTGGGGAGAGAACAGACGGGGCTTCCACCTCACTGCGGCCGCTGCCAGCCCCACGAGGGGCAGACACGTGCGGTGGAGGCCTGGAGCCCAGCTGGCCCCTGGGAGTGAGCGTTCATTGAGCACCTACTGTGTGCCATGCTGGGCACCTTCCTCCCCTGTCTTACGCAGCACTGAGATGCCTCAGGGTGGGCAATCTCATCCCACCAAAGGTGAGGAAACTGAGGCTTGAGGACACAAATCAGGGGTGCATGGCCTGTGGCAAGGAAGGGGTGTGTGCAAGGTGACCCCAGAGCCCGTTTTCTCCCCGACAGGGCCCTGCAGGGCGGGTGGGCCTGGACAGAGGGACCCCACTGTGGTGCAGCCACAATTAGGGAGATGGAGCCAGCCTCGCAACCCTCCTTCCCTGCTGAGACTGGCCTTGGGGGGAGGACAGTGGACACCGGGCCACTAAGTATCCTTGGTTAAAACAAGGAGCAACCACGTGGCGGTTTCTGCTCATTTCTAAAATCCACTGTGATGCTGCCGGGTCCCTGGCTCCCACCTCATCCGCACACTGCGTCCCTCTCCACAACGGCGACCTGCAGCGAGGTCCTTTAGTCTGTTTCCTCCCGATTCTCTCCTTGAAACTAGGAACTCAAGAAAAACATGCAATGTGTACACACTTAAGACAGAGGCACAGCTCTGAGCCGAGCCGGATTTAAGAAAATCAAGGTCCAAATCCAGGAGGGCTGGCGGGCAGCAGCCTCCCCGAGCACCCTGCCCCTCTCTGTGGTCCTGGGGGCTGGGGGACTGCAGCATGGAGCCCTGGGTGCTGGTGTGTGTGAGGGGAGAGTGCAGAGAGATGCTGGGGCTTCCTGACACGGAGCTCATGCAAACCTCCAGGGCTTGTTCCTGGAGGAGCCGGGATCACAACGGCCAAGTGCCGGGGTCCTGCCCACCCCTCGGCCCCACCCAGGACATCGGGTGGACACCAGTGTCCCCCTGACACATGGCCTCCCAAGGGAGCTCTCCCCTTTTGCAGGTGCAGGTGTAACTCAGGGCAGCAGGGAGGTGGGGCCTGCCAGGTACCGGGTGTCCAACCACCGCACCGGCTTCCGCCCAAGCACGCAGGGCAGGGCCCATGGCTCCAGGACCACACCCACAGCATAGCCAGGTGAGAATGTCAGGCCAGCACCCAAAAAAGGCAAACAAAGCTATTAGGCCTGAAGCACCTTTTCAGCTTTCCTTTAAAAAATAAGGCAGAAACTTTCTCTCTGGGCCAAGGATGAATTAGCTAAGGACAAATGCAGCTGGGTGATCATTTATCATCTCCAGCCCGGAGAGAATCCTGGGAGCCCTGTCCTGGCCTCCGACTCAAGGTCAGAGCTGCTGCCTCCCTCATTATTTCTATTTTTAACAATTGTGTTTGGGCCTCCTGCAAAAATAGCAAGAGGTGAGATCGTTTCAGGCACTAACATGCTCCCTTTTTGTCTAAAAACCACAGGATGCAGGAAAAAGCGGCCAGGACGTTGGCAACGTGGCACCAGCAGAGCTGAAATGGCTCTGACCCATCACTCAATTGAGCAAGTGGATAAATTGAGGCCAGAGAGGCCAGTGAGGCCAGTAGATAAATTGCGTGCCTGAGGTCATGAGCAGCGGGGATGGCCCCTCTGAAATGCAGGGCTGGGTGGCCAAGGAGGGAGACCCGGCCACAGAGCCTGGCATTCCATGGTTGACAGTGGGGACCCAGGGCCCCGCCAGGCAGAGGCTCCAGGCTAAGACATAGATCGGTGGCTCTTGGAAGGAGAATGGAGGAGATGCAATAATGGGACCACCATAGGCTTTGTCAAACCCTCCGGGGGACCTGCTCACCTGTGCTCAGGTGCTGCAGACCCACCAGGTCACCACCAACCTCCTTGGAGATCCCCCTCTGCCCCAACTTGCAGACTGAGCCCACAGACGTGGAGCCAGGGCCAAGGTAGCTCTGAGAAGGCAGTCGCCGAAACCCACGGTTGGTCTGTCAGCCTCTAGGATGCCCACACACGCCCACACTGCCTCTCCCTGGCACCTGTCACCAGCCAAGTGTGGCCCATGTGTGGGGGTCTCAGGGCAGAAGGGGGGCCCTTTGGAATCCGCCCTCTGTGAGGCTGACAGCAAGGAAGGCAAACCAGTCTTCCACCCTGGTCTCCTCCTGCCCGCCTGCGGGCCACTCAGAGCCTTCCTCAGGGCCCCCAGTCCCCAGAGTCCTCATCTGCACCCAGAAACCTGAATCTGCAATCTGAAATCAGCTCACCAAATGAATCAGCATGTCCCCACGGTCCTTTCTGGAACCCTGCGGCCACTTCCCTATTTGATGGAGGTACAGCAGGGAGCCACCCACCATCCACTCACTCCTGCTCGCCTCTCATCTTTGGCCCCTTGTCTGCATCTCCCGGGGGGTGGCGAGAGGGGCAGCCACACTGGGCAGGAGGTGCGTGCTGCAGGGTCTCCCTCCTGGCAGTGAGAACCAGGCTGAGGGCTGCCCCTAGGCTCAGGCATCCACAGGTGGCCTGCGCTGGGCCAGGAGCTCCATGAGCCCCTCTTTGGGGTGGGGGGTGACAGCCTTGGGTGGGCATGCACGCAATGCAGGGAGACCAACAGGTTGAGTGGTCTCGCCCTGGCCCTTCTCCAGGGGTGGATAGGAGCTCCAGGGTCATGTTCTCAAAGGCCCCAGGACCCCACCTGGGACAGCAACCCAGGGCAGGCCGCAGCTGAGCACAGCTGTGAGTCCTAAACACAGGCGCCTCGCTGGACAGAGCTGCCTCCTAAACAGGGGGCTCACGGTGGCGGGTCTGCAGTGATGTGGTTCAAATCTGGCTTGTGCGGCTAAAGTGTAGCCTCGGGGCAGTCAAGTCCTGACCGGGAAGAAATGGTTGTGCACATACCTGACCACGGGCAGCGTCAGAGGCTGCTGTGCCCCATGTACAGAGCTAAGCCCTTGTGCACATTATAAAATTGCCAAGAAGCTGGTAACAGCCTTTGTTACTTATCCACAGCTACTTACCAGATCACCCCAGGCCCTGGCTGCTCGAGCAGCGATTGTTTTCCATGTTTTCTGGGGGTCCGGGGTCCGGTGGCTCAGCCTCTCCTGGCTACAGCTGTGGTCCGAGATCGCTTGCCTGGTTGTTGGCAGAATTCTCTCCTGGTGGGCTGCCCTCGGTCCCTGCCATGAGGGCCCCCACACTGGGCAGTTCTCCACAGGTCAGCACCCACAAGGGAGCCAGCAAGAGGGCCACAGTCTAACCCTAACCCTTCCGCAATCCTGGCCACACACGAGGAGGGCCCACGCAGGCCGGCCTGCATGATATCCCCCATAAGCCCTAAAGATCCGCTAGTGGCATAACTCGTAGGCTAAGTGTGGGGTACTCGCCCCAGAGAACACCACACGGCAGCGAAAAGTGTCCAACTTTTGCCAGACCCAATCTCAACGCTATGGCCAGGTAGGTCTCAGCCACGACGCTGACACAGACAGGACCCACTCCACGTTCTCCTGTAGCGCGACAGGCAGACTCAGCTCTGGTGTTGGGACCAGGGCAGCCAGTACCTGGGAAGGTGCAGCGGATACACCTGAGCATCAAAGCAAGGGGCTGAGACCAGGGCTAGGTCCTGTCTGCCGCCTGGAAAGTTGCCAGGCTCTGTCCTCTGCCCCAACCTGACAAACCCATGCGGCTCCAGAAGCAGGTGTGTGCGGCCTTGCAAATCGCTCGGCCTTCTTGAAAATCAAGCCCCATAAAGCTATTCATTCTCACCCACTCGCCAAGCAGATTATTCAAGTGAAAAAACACAACACAAAGAGACGTACGTCCTTTCCTGAAGGTGTCTGTGGTATCCCTGTGAAAGCAGAGGGATGGGAAGGGGAATCGTGACTTGCGAAATTATTAGAATAGAGCTGGGTGGGCAGCTCACGCCTGTAGTCCCAGCACTTTGGGAAGCCGAGGGGGCAGGATGGCTTGAGCCGGAGAGTTGGAGGCTGCAGTGAGCTATGACTGCACCACCGCACACCAGCTTGGGCAACACAGCAAGACTCTGTCTCAAAAAAAAATAAAAAGAAAAAAACCCCAAAAGAAAAAGAAATTATTAGAATCTGGTGCAATTATTTGCAATGATAATTTTCAAAATGCTTTAGATCTTGAGAAGATAGTGCTAATAAGTTAAAGCAATGTATATGTGCACTAAAACAGAAACCATGTAAAATATATCCATATTTCTACTGAAAGTGGGAGTCAATGTAAGCCACGTAAAAACAGAGTGTCGAAGAATTATGGGCAAATTTTCTCAAATTTCTTTTTAACAAAATGACGCAGGTTTTGCTCACGTAGAAGAGATGAGAGGTCGTCAGGCCAAGGGCCCCACGGTGCAAAAGGAGCCACCAGGGTCAGGGTGCAGGACCCAGGCAGGGCCAGGGCTGGGAGGGCCCAGCAGGCGCCCCAAGGGGTGTGGATCGGGGTGCAGCGGGTGGGAGGGGAGGCACCTCTGCCTACTGCTGCTACGGTTTATCAAAATCCCAAAAACAAAGATCAATGATGCTAACCTTCTCCCAAAATGATGATGGAGAAACTAATTACTGAGAAAAAAAAAATTTAAGATAATGGAAAACGAGGTGTGTGCATAGAAATGCTTTTACCTTTAATCAATTGTGATGGAAAAGCCGGTGCCTCGAGTGTCTGGGTGACAAGACGCTTCGCCTTCCGCCCCATCCTGACCATTACTTAACCAGGGGTTGGCCACGAGAAACACATCACCCGCGGCTTCATTTTGTGGCTCATTAAGTAAGCACAGCAGACACCCATTGCTGCTGTTTGGCATTAAGGAGATTTTGAAACGTATGCACTGCTAATGACGCTGGAATTAGCAAAGGTCGGGGCGAACGTTAATGGAATTCTTAGAATATTAATGGAATTCTTATCCGCACAGAGCAAGAGGATCCATTTCCTGCTCCTGGTAATGGCGTGGGGCTATTAAAGCCCACACAGCGTGGAAACCGCAGCCCCTGGCGGGCACTCCAGGCCCGCCTGATGCTCCTGGTGCCCCACCCGGTCCCTGCGGGGAGGGTCACAAGCCTGGTTCCCAGCAGTGTCTGCTTAGGACACAGGAGGGACTGGCTTCCTGACTTCTCCCCGAAAAGGCTCCTCGGAAAGACGCCCGCGGCAGGGTCGGGGTCTCCCCCTAGCAGAGGCTGCTGAGGTGCGTTTTCCCTTTGAAATACCCATCGTGATTTTCAACACTGGAGTGTTTCGGATTCCATGGTTTTAGGCACTGTGTTTTTCAACTTTGAGGACCTGTAAATAAACATGAATAAAACATCAAAGTGGAGCTGGAGTCCCCCTATGGAGCCCCCAGCATGAGCACCAGGACTGCCCGACAGGACCTGAGGGGTGTCGTTAGAGACCCTGGGCCTGGGGGAGTCGTGGCCGTCCCTGCAGACTGGGACACTAGGCCAAGTGGACACTGACGTGGGGGCCCTCGGCCACCAGCACCTCCTCCCACGCGGAGAGCAGTGCGCTGCCCCAGAGACTGCACGTGCCCAGAGCCCACCCGCCACCTGCGGCTCCCCTGGCGTCTGACATCTCCCCCCGCCTCACTTCCAACTCAGGGCCAGCCAGAGAAAGCCAAAGGCCCCCAGCCCATTACGCGGGGTGTCCCACTTCTGCTCAGGCACCTCCACCCCCACACCAACAACCTCAGCCCAGGCTCCCCCTGCCCCGCCTGCCGGACGCGGTGCTGGCCCCTGGGCCACAGGGAGCTCCGTTGTCCTCATTTGGGGGGTCTTCATGTAGCTCCACACACCCCAAATGCATGGTCACAAATTGTGAAGAATATATGTGTTAGACACAAGAAAACCCTGAGACTTAGACAAGGGCACTCAGGGAGGAGGAGAGCAAATTCTCCTACTGTTCGTTTGCTTTCTACTCTACCATTGGACGTCCTGAAGCTGCAGCGGGAAGTGGATGTAATAAAACCAGGATGTGAGAATCACAGGGCCGCGGTCCTGTGGGAAAGCTGCAGTGACATTTGGCTGTGGACCAGACTGAAAGTGCAAGCCTGGTGGGAAAGGTGGTCAGCGCCATAGGAAGCCCATTTGGTAAATGGCGAGATATTATGAGCAACCAAGCAGCAGAACCTGTTTCCCATACAGTGCTTATGGGGAACTTGTGACAAGGTCTCAGTCCAGACTCAGCCCCTCCCGCCAGGCTTGTCCTCCTGACCGTGGCAGACCCGCCCTCTGGGCACAGCAGCTATACCTCTGCCTCGGGGACTCTGGGGCCCTCTGAGGCAGGGCAGGAAGGGTGGCCTCCCTGTCCTGAGTGCCCTGGAAGAGAGGGGACGACTTCTGGGGGCCAGGAGAAGATAAGGATGCACTGAGCTGGCCTGAGACCTGCTGTGGCCTCCCTGCAGCTGGCGCGTCGGCTCCCACCTGAGGGAGGTAGCCCAGCCTCACAGGCGCAGAAGACGGCACCGGACACCCCATCTGGGGAGCAAGGGAGGGCGTGTGAGCACCGCGGACCCTCGAGCAGGGCCTACAGCTGTGCCCCCCTCTCAGGAGCTGCCCTCAGCCCTGCCCCGTGACTTGGCACAGGCCCCTATGTGGCGACGGCTCCCAAGGAAGGTGCTGTGAGCCTGACCTCCCACCTCCTCGCCAGCATCCCAGGTCAGGATTCGGCCACTTGGTCAGGGCAGGGCCTTCTGGGCTGACCACAGAGATGCTCAGAGTAGACGACCCACCAAGGGGCGTTAGTTTAATAAGACAAAACGAACACAGATACCTTCAGGTTCCTGGTAGGGCTGGAGTCGGGGTTCTGGTTACAGAAATGTTCCCATCACCAGGGAAGTGAGACAAAGGCCATACTCAGAGTGTGAGTCCGCCCAGAACCAGGGTGGCCCACATGTATGCAGGCGTGGACATCGCCCACACAGGGAAGTCTCAGGGGTCCTGGGTAATGCCAGGTGTTTCAACACCAAACCACAGTGGTGGGGCCACACAGGGGTCAGGCCTTGGCCACTCTTGGTCTCCAGTGAGCCCTGGTGCTCAGACGGGTCCACGGAGGGGGTGGTGCTGTTGCCCCTCGCAGGCCCTCTCGCCCTGCCACGTGCTGTGCTCCCCCAGCTTCTGCCCTTCTTCCCTGAGACTTCCTTGGGAACTTGGGCACCTGCTGCTTCCCTGCCCCACTCACTGGAGCCCTCCCGCCCAGCAGGCAGCCCCTCTGCCCACCCGGTGACCCAGCCCTCTGCCTGCCTCCCGGGGTCAGTGAGAGACCTTCATGTGGGCAGGCAGGGTGTCACCCACGCATCAGCCACCCCCACCACAGCCCTCAGTCCTGGAGGCACGCGTGACCACTTCAAGCTGCTCCCTACACATATGTAGAACACAGTTTGCGATTAAGTATAATTTTTTTTTTTGAGACAGAGTCTCACTCTGTTGCCCTGGCTAGAGTGCTGTGGCGTCAGCCTAGCTCACAGCAACCTCAAACTCCTGCGCTCAAGCAATTCTCCTGCCTCAGCCTCCCGAGTAGCTGTGACTACAGGCATGAGCCTGTAGTGCCCGGTTAATTTTTTCTATTTTGGGTAGAGACGGGGTCTCACTCTTGCCCAGGCTGGTCTCGAACTCCTGAGCTCAAACGATCCACCCACCTCGGCCTCCCAGAGTGCTAGGACTACAGTTGTGAGCCACCTCTCCCAGCCCAAGTATAAATTTTAAAGGTAAAATCATGAATTTCCAGCAAATGGAAAATGGACACACATCAAACGATTTCATTTGATTCATTTATTGGCAAGGGAATGAGCAAGATGCTATGACTAGTTGCTGAGCACATATTTTAAAAACAAAGGTTATGGCCAGGTGCGGTGGCTCACACCTGTAATCCCAGCACTTTGGGAGGCCCAGGTGCGAGGGTTGCTTGAGTCCAGGAGTCCAAGACCAGGCTTGGCAACAGAGTAAGATCCCGTCTCTACAAAAAATAGATAAATTAGCCAGGTGTGGTGGCGTGCACCTGTAGTCTCATCTACTGGGGAAGCTGAGACAGGAGGATTGCTTTAGCCCAGGAGTTAGAGGCTGCAGTGAGCTGTGATCACACCACTGCACTCCAGCTTGGGCAGCAGAGTGAGATCCTATCTCTAAAAAAATTAAAAATAAATTTTAAAAAAATAAAGATTTCCAAAAATATATTTCCTCGGCCTTATTTAATTTCCAGAGCCCAGGTAATCCGGAGACACAGGTCTGAACAGCAGGTGCACTAGTAGGCAGATAAGGTGCTCCGGCCCTCCAGAAATCCTGGCCACCTCCAGCCTCTCGCTCAGCCCAGGCTCTGAACCTTGGGAACCCATGTTACTGCTCTCTGAATAGCAGCCCCCTTGTGCCTAGTTTATTATTTTTGGTGGAATGGTCTGTCTGTGCCTCCAACCTCAATTTGGGGCATGGTGGCTTTGCATTTTATTCTCTGACACGAGCAGGGGCTCCAGGAGCTCTGAGGGCCTGACCCCCTCCTGGACCTGAGTGTAAATTCCACAGCTGTACTTCCAAATCCAACTTCCATCCGGAGCTCGGGGAACTGTGAATTTTTTCACTCGATAGATTGGTCTATTTCTTTTTTAATGTTTCAAAATAAAAACGCACACCTTACTGGAGAGACACATTTTCACGTTACATTCAGCACCCCGCCATTGCTTGGCACTAAGATTTCCTGGGGAAGGTTTGCTCGGTGCAGCCCTGGTTTACTGCCCAGCAGGTGGGCAGCCTCTGGACCCCCCCGTGATTTGAGGCCTGGTGACTTTGTGGAGGTCGGCAGCAATGACATGACAACCACAATTGCCACTCGCCCCAACCACCCACCCGTCCCATGGAGGACCACAGGCAGTACGCGGCATCATTTTAAAATCCTGGGCAAATCTAATCCCAGCTCTGTAAATTAAATTACATATTTAATTATGTGGTTTTGTCTTTTCTTTGCAATCAAGTTTCTAAGAATCTGTGAGAAAGCCCCGATTCCTGGCACCCACTGACCACCTGTTCCATTGCCAGGGCCTCGCCACAAGCTGCCTTCTTCCCAGAGACGTGAGAAATGGCTCTGCCCTCCGGAGCAGTGGCACCTGAGGCTACTCTCCAGCTGATCTTAACGCCATAGAAGCCCCAGCCATGGCCAGTTCCACCGACATCTGGGCACCTCCTTGGCAACAGGGTGGAATTTTGTCTTCAAGACAGAGGCTAGCAGCTAAGGGTGGGCTTGTCCCCTTCCCAGATACACTGAAGGGTCAGCAAGACATTTCCAGATGGAGACGGGAAAAGAAATGGTGTCCAGCCAGCACAGACTGTAAACAGCAGGTGCAAAAGCCTCGAGCTGGGACCGCACGCTGGGGTGAGTGGACAGGGTTATGCGGGAGTATGGGCCATGTGGAGTGCAAGGCACCTGGACTTCATCTCAGAGATGAAGGGGCTGGAGCAGAGGGCTTCCAGCCGTGCACACAGTGGGGCAGGTGCTGGGCTGAGGCCACAGCTCAGACACTGGGGCAGACACAAGTGGTGCCTAGCAGGCATCAGCCCTGCCTGCAGAAGGGGCACGCTCCTCCACCCCACTGAGGGATCACAGAAGGGGCACACTCCTCCACCCCACTAAGGGATCACGGAAGGGACATGCTCCTCCACCCCACTGAGGCAGGCTTTGGCCATTTGCGTGTGGGTAGGTGTGACATCAGCAGAGCCTGGCAATGTGTTTGAGGGATTCAACTGCTTCTCTGGGAGGACGTAGCCAGGGGCCCAGCAGGGTGAGGGACCCAGCCTCGAGCCGACCCCTCCAGATGCACACATCTGCAAGCAAGAGGCCAGCGCTCGAGCCACTGTGTTTGTGTACTTGCAGGGCAGCATTCTTGCACCAGCAGCCCGTAGAGATGGAAACTGTCCAGTCCCTGCTAAGAGGCAGGGACACGCCCCTCCCTTACCCCCATTCACCCTTCAAGCCTCGGTCCGAACGTTACCTCCACAGACCAGCATTCCCTGCCTCCCTCCCCAGGACTCGGACACTAGACCACGTTGGTGGGGGTCGTGCAGGGTCCCAGCACTCACACGTGGCCTGCGCTGAGCAGGTGCTCACTGAGTGGAGACGTGGACGCACAGTTCTAATGCACAGATTGGTGAGGGAGTGTCCCTGGTGGCATGTGGGGTCCCTAGAACTGGGCGACGCTGTTTCCTTGGCCAGCCCTCGCTGTGTGCTGCTGGAAGGCTCAAGCTTTCTGGCCACCTAAGCCTTTAGTGAGGGTAGCGATGCCTTAAACTCTCTCCAGCATCACAGACCAGGGAAAGGTGTGGCCAATCACAGAGGCTGACACTGATCTGACGTCTGTGGCTGTCGGACTGAGGAACTGGTCCAACCCCACTGACTTTACCATGCTGCTGGGCACGTGCCACAAGTGGCTGCCTCCGTGGGGATACAGTGGGTGAAAGTCATTAACACGACAGGAAATGTGAGATTCTGTGGTCACGTGATGCCCCTGGACGCTGAGCTGCCAGCAGAGCTCTTGGTTAAGTCCCCAGACATGGTTGTCTTGAGAGAAGGGGGTCCCAGGAGGCTGCAGCAGGGAGCTGGTCCCTGACCAAGGAGCACAGCCCTGGTCCCCTGGATGGCTGCTTGGAGTCCAGGTCAACCAGTCTAAGTGTTAGCCCCACAGGGCAAGAAGGTGGCAGGAGGGACCTTGGACCCATAGGTGTGATGCTCATTCCATAAGGACTGGTTGGATTTGCTCAGCAAACCCACCAAGTGCATCCCAGCTCCCCTCGGCCTAGCCGTAGACCCTGACCTCACCGGCATGGTGGGAACATTCCCACGTGGCTGCCAAAACTGGCGGATGTGCAAACCATGTTTGTGCTGCACCCCGGGGAGTTTAGCGGCAGCCAGGCCTGCGAGACAACACCCTGAGCCGAGCAGATGGTGTGAAGCTGGCGGTGCGATGTGATTTGCAGACGAGGGTACAACTCGCTCTGGTTTGAAGAAGAGACTTTGGAGAACTGTTATCAAAAATAGTCGTGTATTTGCAAGATCTCACAGGAACTTCGCTGTAAATATTTCTATGCCAAAGCAGCACAGTGTTGCATGGGAGGAGTAAGGACCTGTGGGTTTGATTTAACCCTTCTTAGGATGCCCTCAAGATTTCTGGTAGGTAGAAGTTTGTTCTGAGATGATAGTTTGAAACCACTGGCTGTGCCCTCTGAGCTAGATCACATCTGCTGCAGGTGAGAAGCTTTGCTTAGCATCCCATGCCACACCCCCAGGTGATGCTTCGGAACCCTTGTTGGTTCGTGAGGAACCCACCAAGGGGGGCAAACCCTGGTGGCATCAGGCACACAATGGTCACAGCAGTGGCTGGAGGTGACCCCACCAGGCTCTCTTCCCCAGCTGGAATGTCCCCTCCTGTGAGAGGGTGGGTCCAAGGAGGAGGAGGGACAGAGGGCGATTGGCACCTGCCCAGAAGCAGTATCTGGCCTTGGTCTCTCCCAGTCCCTTAGAGAAGCAGATCAGTCTGGGCACAGGGGAGTTAGGTCGCAGGCAAAAGCTTCAGATGACCCCTGTCTGCCAGACTCTGAGAGCTGAGAATTCCTTCATAAATTAATCTCACAGCTCAGAAACTCATTGGTGGTACTTAGCAGGATGGGGAAGCAGTTTCCTCTAAGAAAACCAACCACTCAGTCTTAACAATTCTACTCAGATGGCTACATAAGAACTAATCACTCCCTGACCACAGACCCGTATGCTCACCCTAGCTGTACCCTGGAGACTTAGGTTCCCCAGGACTCGTACCTTGAGTCGAGGACACGCTGTCACCCACGTACATGCAGGACATGTGTGTCATGAAGCTTCAGTCTCCATGTGCAGCAGTAGCTACTCAGAAGACATAGGAAGGAAACAAAACACACACTTAGAGGTTCTGCACGTGGACCCAGGACACCAGGAGTCCATGCTGGTGACAGTTTGAATGAGTGTTGCCTTGTGGATGGGCCAGTGACAACGAAATTCATTTTCTGAGCCCCCAAGAAACTTGCCTTCCTGAAAACTGAGATGGATGCCAGTGAAACTAGGTGCTGGGGTGGCCCAGAGTTGGCCCCCTGGGACAGAGAGCTTCTCAGTCTACCGGGGAGTGAGTCCCACTGTCACTGAGGTTCTCCTTCAACGTCCACTCAGACACGTGCCTCTGACCTTTCCTCAAGGTAAATGTTAGGTTCCCACGCAAGAAACCAACAAAAACAGCCGCTGAGCGAAGTGCCCTTGAAAACGCTTCCATCAGGGAACATTCAGACACGTTAAATATACACCTTGCAGAGAGTTTAATGAACACTTTGCTGCCTTGATAACTATGATTTCTTTATCTACCTGGTAAACAGCGACCAGGAGCTTTTTATTTTTATTTGGAAGATAAGATGTTGCTCAGTGGTCCTTCTCCAGCCCAGCACAACCTTCCCCGTGGGCTGTAGGGAAGGCCCCGGGGAACACCCTTTGTGCAAGTCCCTGCCACACTCCTCAGGCCTCCAAATCCAGTGAAGACAGACCCTGCACCCCCTCCCCCAGCTGTTAGAATTGAGTGTGAGTGTGAGTGTGGACGTTGGGAGGAGCTATCTCCGCACTGCTCCAGCCTCACGCCCAGGTCTCTGGGTCCTAGAAGTAGCCAGTGCCATGCAGATCCATGAACGTGACCCCAGGACACGTCCTCCAGGCCCCGGAAAAACCCGGGGAAGGCAGGGTCCAGCGACCTGTTTGCATCTCTTTTTCCATCTGCCTGGTGCAATATAATCTTTTTACTATGTTTAACTTTCATTTTGTCTAATTTAGTTTGGCCTCGGTTTTTATTACTTGGAATCAAAAGGATCTTTACTTCTATATCATGTAAGGGAGACTATTCTTGTTTACAACAGAGAAAGTTGAGGCTTGGATGGGCGGAGTGACTTGCCCAGGGTCACCCAGCTAGGAACAGGCACAGCCTCAGTGAGCTCCAGTGGCCTCAACCCTAAGCAAACGCCTTTGGCACTCGATTTGAAATACTAATACTTGGGATTCACTGAGAGAGTTCGATTGCAGCATCCCCCCCAGCAAGGATTCTATTCAGTAGGTTCAGGTAGTTCCCAGGAATCTGCATTTTTGTCACATGTCCCTGGTGATTCTGATGCAGACCACATCTTCATGAAGATAAAATCTACTATGCAAGAGTGGCCACTCTTGGTCACCCATGTTTAAGATTCTTGCTGAGAATCAAAACCTTGAACCTTCCATCAAATCTCCGTTGATGAAAGAGGAGCCAGGGAGAGGTTGACAGAGAAGCTGTCCCTCTGCTGGCCCCAAGCAGGTGTCTATAGGGCTGTATGTCCAGCCTCGGTGTTTGAGCCCCACCAGGCCCCATCAACGAGCAATGTTAGAAGAGACGACTGACAGCCTCACACCAGGAAGAGAGACATTCCCAGAGCAGACACTTGATCACTGAGAGATATTGACTCCCAAGCCCAGAAAATACCACTTGGTACACGGCAAAAGACCCCCATCAGAGCAAAGAGAATCAGAGGACATCGGCGGGACTCGCAATGTCAAGGACAGATCTCAAACCTCACCGGCACCTAGCCTAATCCTAACCCCTAACCCTAACCCTAACTTAGCCAGGGCAGCCTGCTGGAGGGGCACATCGTCACCTGTCCAAATGTGGGGGAGTTTTGATCTAAGGCTTCAAAATAATGGTTTTACAAGAAGCCTTCAGGTTAATTGTACATTTAAAAAAATGAAATGAAGATACTTTTTATTCAATTAAGACATCTGGTTTTATCACTCTCTCACCTTGGTTTTATATACGTAAACCAGTGGCATTAACTTAGGGCCAACCCTCTGGCCCTTCTGTAAGTACATGAGGTGGGGCATGGCGCTCCCAGGATTACCGCCAGGTCTACTCTCCTGAGGGCGACATGCTTTGCCAGGAGGTGCTCAGAAAAGCCCAATGGGGGCGTCTGTGGAATAAATCAACGATTTGCCACAATTGGAATAAGAGTTAAATATAATCATTGAAAATCTCCATAACTCTGCAAATCTAAGTGCATGATGAAGTACATCTCCTTAGAAACCAGCTGAACATAATGGTATCTGAAATTTGTATAAATGCAAATACAAAAACTGCAAGAATTTAATAAAACATTTTACCTGTGGGGTAAAAATAGCATGTGGTTATAATTTAAACATTTGTAAACAATGGCTATAATGTAAACATTTAATAGACAGATTGCAGAAACAAAAATGTATGCATGTATATACATGGATAAGTCTATTATAAATTTTAGCAAAATGAAATATCTGTAGAACAGAGTTTACAAATAGTAAAATATATAATGCCTTTTTTTGTAGATTCTATATGACCAATTGATTCTCACAGACTACTTTGGTTGATTCTTGACAAACTCTTATATCCACAGGGAACCTAAGGCTGTGTTTGACCAGGGAGGTAGTTCCCACACAAATGTGGATGGGATGTTTTTATTTGTAGTAGCAAGACAAAAAATAATTAATAATAATAACAGAGACATCAGTCTGATCTTCTCTTCTTTGTCAATGACTTCTTTGCTGAATTGGATAATTGCTTTTAAAAGCTAGAAGACTATTTCCTTAATTTTTTTGTGTGCTATTCACAGTGTAATGGCTTCAACACTTTCAAGTTTAATCTGCATTATTCACATTTTCTCCATCATTTTCCTAAGTCTAGACCAGGGGTCCTCAAACTTTTTAAGCAGGGGGCCAGTTCACTGTCCCTCAGACCATTGGAGGGCTGGACTATAGTTTTAAAAAAACTATGAACAAATTCCTATGCACACTGCACATATCTTATTTTGAAGTAAAAAAACAAATGGGCAAAAACACCTGCTTGTGGCCCGTGGGCCATAGTTTGAGAATGCCTGGTCTAGACAATCAAAAAAAGCAGTAAGGCAAACCCCAATTTGTAGCCTTTGCCAATGTCTTCAGTGAGAACACTTCCACTGTGGCCTGCTCCAGCCCTAACCTTAACCTGGGTACAGCTGAGCAGTAGCCAAGTGATGGCCAGGTGAGGAGATGTCTCTGTGGACAGCCCTGGCTGCTCTCAGCAAGGGACCCTGGCCCTCGGTGGGCTTCTGGTTCTGTTTTGCCAGTGGGGACCCCTGGCAGGGCCTGGCAGGGAGCAGGAGGATGAGGTCAAGGTTTTGTTCTCCTACAGGGTCATCTCAGTCCCTCTTGGGGCCTCAGGGAAGGTCGCAGCCTCTTTCAAGGTGACTTTCTCCATGAGACTCTCCTGCCAGAACCCATCAAGTACCCCTGACCTGGTATCCCCTCAGACCAGAGTGAGAACAGCTCTGCTATTATCAGGCCCAGCATATTGCACTTTTTTGGTAGTTTGGGGGTACTTGCTGGGTTCTGGCCCCAAGAGATGTGGAGGCCGGTGAATTTCAAAGGGGCTACACTGGAGGGTCTGCAAGATGCTCCACTCTGCCTGTCCTCACTCCCTGGCCTCTGAGAGCCTCTCTGCTGCCCAGAGTGGAGGATGAGAGGAAGCAGGTCCAAGGCCGGCCTTCTGCCAGGGCCACCTCTCAAAAGCCCATCATAGGTACAGATGATGAACAGGTCACTTGACTTCTTTCTCCGCTTGCAACAGTGGAAATTGCATAACAACATGTTAAATATCCCAGAATTATAATTAATTCTAATTAGCCAATAAAATCCTAGTGCACTAAAATCTTGATTAACTATAATTGCCATGCTGTAATCCATTTTTAAGAAAAAGAGGCAGATCAGGCAGAAATGTATGGAAAAGAAACTTATAATACAAATTCCAGGCCATCTTCTGGGGTTGGGACCTATCTATCCTGGTTGGACCTTGCCCACATCTGTAATGAGGACACGTTTAAACCTGCCCATGTGGCCCTGCAGACTGGCAAGCTCCATCCATTCTGCAGGCCTAGGTGCCCCCTACCTGCTGGAGCCTCCCTCCTGCCCGGCCCATTCTCACTTCAAACACCGGGCTGTAGGCTTGGGCCAGATTCCTTGACCCAGGCTTTCCCTGTTTTTCACAAATATATCATTCCTGCCTTGGGAGAGACAACAAAGACTCTTCCTTTGATGGCACCCGAGGGAGGCTAGGCCCTGACCTTGTCGATTTCGGTCAGTTTTAGCAAAAATCCTGCTGAGTCAGTTTAGTGGAAATCCCCCCACGCCCCCACCCCCCCACCTCCTCACACCTGATCCATTCTGCTCAGCACTGCATCCTGGGGGGCTGACTACCTGACACCTGATCAATTCCTCACCCCACCCCGGGGGGTCGACCACCTGACACCGGATCACACTCGCTCCACCCAATGTCTGGGAGGTGGTCGTGGAGCATCTGCACCGGCTTCAGGCTGCCCCGCGGAGCTCAGGGTCTCAGGGAGGAGCGGAGGGGCGGCTCACCCCGGACACGGGACATCCCCTCCTCCCTCGTCCTCCACCGGGACGGCCGAGTCCACAGCCCAGGGCCTGTCTCCCGTCCCCGGAAGAACTGTCCCCAGCCTTCTGGTGGAGCCCCCGGGGAGCGGTAGCCGACGCCCCCGCCCCGCCGACAGCCGCGGGGAGACCCCGGTTTGGCACAGAACGGACCAGAGGGGACCAGGGAGGACCCGGGCTACAGGAAATTGAAAAGGATGAATGTGCCCAAGTACGTACAAGAACGATTAGTATTTACTTAAAAACTTAATTTTTATGACTTTCTTGTTAAAGAGGAAAACTTTACGCTAAAAATAAAACAAGCCTTTCGGTTCTGCGTGGGTGCTTAACACCAGCAGAGATCCGCCCACGCGGCCCCAGAGCGCGCCCGCGGAAGCCAGGAGGCGCGCGGGGAGGCTCCTGCGCACGCGCAGAGCGGAGGGCCCAGAAGCGCGGGTCCGCACAAACACTGGGACAGCGAGAGGGCGGAGAGGCGGCTTCTGCGCACGCGCAGAGCCGGAAGCGCGGGTCGACATGGACCGTAAGGGCGAGGGAGCCGAGGCAGGAGGGGTGGTGGGGCCGAGGGAGGCGGAGGCTTCTGCCTCGCAGGTGTAGACTCTGGGAGGAGGAGACCTGAGTACTAGCTCCTTTGCAGGCGTAAAACTCTGGGGGAGCATGGCTTCCGGACTGGTCAGCCCCAGATGCGTCAGTGCGAGCTGACCGGAACAGCCATCGCTCGAGAGGAAAGAGGGAGACGGCGAGGACGGCTGCGCTGCACTGCGCAGGCGCAATGTGGCGGCGGCCAAGGCGCAGGCGCAGGGACAGGTCCGTCTGGCGCGCTGGGGCCACCTGGCGGGATGACGGGGTAGTTCTGCGCTCTGTCCCTCGACGCTCTCGGACGTCGCCCTGCTGGGGTCTTCCTTTCCACGGGTGCTTACTGGTGCCAAGCCGGACCCGCCGCTTCGCGACGGCGCGGCTCAGGCCTTTTTGTGCTAGTGGGTCGGTGCGCTGCGCACCGGCGCCGAGCAGTGGGCGGGGCCACGGGGCGGGGTTGGGACCTCAAGAGTGGGCTCTCGGGGCGGAGCCAGAGCCGGGGGCGTGGTCTAGGGGCGGGGCCTCGGGAGCTGGCGCGGCTGGTTCACGTCCCGGTGGGGTTGTGGCTCTCGCCGGGTCTGGGCCGCTTGGGGGTCAGTGGATTCCCCGAAAGTAGTTGGGTCTGTTTCTGCGGTCCTTTGTCTTGTGTGGATTTGCCGTTTCCCACACAAAAAACAATCCTGTAATTACTCCAGTGTTTATGTTTAGTTTTTTGGATTTTTCGATGCAGAAAAGAATAGAGAATAAAATAACATGCCTGTTCCCCTCGCTCAGAATTGGCAAATATTAAGTCACTGTCTTACGAAGTTGGCAGCACTGTTTGTCACATTCTTCTCTGGTCAGCTTCTCATAAACCTTTATGTGTATTAATAATAGAATTCGGTTTTAATAAAAATTCTTTAAGGGCAGCTCTCGTGGTTTTTCTTACTGTCAAAGATAGGAAAAAGCATGAAAAAGGGTACTTTGTAGTACATTGCTTTTTATGTAATTGTGATATTTATGTATTCTTTCTATAGTTCTCAAATTTCAAGAAATTATTAATACCGCATGGATAATAGCTTTTATTGTAGCCTTTAAATTGTGTATTTATCTACCTTGCAAACAAAGCTTACAGATGACCCCATATCACGAATGCCTTCCATCAGTGTGGCAGCAGGACCCCATCGGTTCCCTGCCACTTACTAGCTGGTTGACTTTTGTAGCTGAAAGGTGTCTTACTAATAACCTATCTAACAGAGGAAATTAAACTATCAAACAGAAAATAAGAGAAATAAACTCCCAACTACCCTTTGTTTAATTAAAACACGTGTGGCCTAACTTGTTACCTCTGAATTCTTTCTCAGCCTTGAAAAATTCCTGAGTGGACAGTAGGAGCCCGAACTTCCCCTGCTTCCTCAAGAAGAGGCAGTACCAGGTACCTCCCACTACCAAGAAGAAAGAAGAAACTGATTTCTACTGTCAGTCTATTACCGAGAAACAGAAAAAGCCAACACAGCAGCTTCACAGCCGCTTTTGTTATCAGTCCCCTGTGGCAGAAAAAAAAAAAAGCCATTTCTACCCTTTAAAAGGACCAAGCAACTTTCCTCCCCACTTGATATTTCTTTCTTCTCTCTGTATGTCATGGCCACTCTTCCTTCCTTCCTTTCTCCCCTCTTTTCTTCTTTCCCTCCCTCCTTGCCTCCTTCCTTCCTTCTTTTTCTTTATTTATTTTAATCTCTCCATCTCTTTCTTTCTTTCTCAGGAAAATATACTTTCGCTCTTGTAATTCTAATCAGTGTGAGAATTCTTTCTCCTCCCACACACAGACTTCACATCCTAACAGTAGTTTCTTTGGGGAGAGTTCTTTGGGCTATCAGCTTCCTCACCTCTACTAGGAATTACAAAATCTTTCAGGAAAAAAATTCACAAAACTCAGTTACAGGTGGAGATTTTCAGTTCAGCACCATAGATCTTGGGGGGAAAGACATATTTCCCTCAAATTCTCTCTCCCTTTATGTTAGTGTCACTTAATTTTGGAAACTATGGTAAAAGTAGATACTGTAGTATGTCTTAGTTTAGGAGAAATGGAGTCAGAAACAGATAGCTATCTGACTTTTTTAAAGCCAGAATTAGAATTTTAATTGAATCAAATTTTTGAAATACTATCTGACATGTAAATAAATGTCAAACCTTTTACCAAATATTTCATTAAAAACAAACTCATTTTTTCTGTTGTATTGTTTTGCACTTGAGGCTCTATAGCAAATCTCATAACCGTGCATAGATGACAAGCACTTAGATTTTGAAACTAAGATAAAATGCTCTTACATGAAATTAACTTCCTGCTTCAATTTTAGTTTTGTGTATGATTTACTCTTGACATTTAGTAAATATCTACCTATCATTGTTTCATATTTGCATAGGAAACTTGGCTACAGAAAACCGTTTTGTAGAAACATGACTACCTGAATTTTTTATTAATATTCTGTTGAAAACTGAAGATTTGTGGGCTGATAAAAGGGCAGGAAAATGCAGTGACATGGAAACCATATATTGGAAAGAGCTCTCTCACAAAGACACAATTGTGGTCAAGGCTCAGGACTCTTAATATGACTTTACTCAGACCAGCCTACTGTGACTTTTTTATCACTCATGCCTAAATGAAATCTGCTGTTTGTTCTCTTTGATCCCGTTACTGTAATAATCATGAAATCTCCCTTTCGTGTCTGTCTACCCCTTGTAAAATACAGAGAAGATGTTGTTTCTTATTTATATTTCCATCGTCTCTTAATTCAGAGCCCGAGACTAGTAGACACGTAATAAATATTTGTTGCCCACGGATTAATTAAATGGATGGATGTAATGTCTTCTGAAGTTACTGTGTTTTTCACTATAGGAGAGAGCAACTAGAGAGAATGAAGAGGGCGTTGATGTTGAGGCCATGTGCCAAGATGGTAGACACATGGCAAGGGCGTGGCTTGGGTGGTGCTGCTTGCCAAGGAGGGGGTTAGCGCCCCTGGAAGGCTTTCCCCAAGTGCTATTACAAAAAACCTCATTGAAGATGTATTAAGCCAAATACAATATTTATTTCTTTGTTAAAATTATCTCTATTGAGGTTCAATTTATGTGCAATAAAATGAAACCACTTTAAGTAGACATTTTGCTAAGTTTTGACAAATCTAAGCCCCCATGTAGCCAGGACCACGATGGAGATCTAGAACAGCATCACTAAAAATGGTTCCATGTGCCCCTTCCCAGTCGGTCCCAGGCAGCCTCTGGTCCTTTTTATGTCCCTGTGGAGATCTGTCTTTTCTATAATTTCATATAAAGGGTATCATACAGCATGTACTTGTTTGTGGTTTTTTCATTCAGTGAGCATATTTTTCCTATTCGTCTACATTGTGTGACTCGACAGTTGAAAACTTTTCATTACTGACTAGTTTTTCTCTATTTGGCCATAACGCAATTTTTTTAGCCATTTACCTATTGATGAACATGTGGGTATTTCAAGTTTTTGACTACTGTGAATAAAATTGGTAAGAACACTTAGGTACAGGCTTTTGTGTGGACAATCCACCCGCCTTGGCCTCCCATAGTGCTAGGATTACAGGCATGAGCCACCACGCCTGGCCTAAGCTGTCTTAATAAATTAGAATTCACTAAAGCGAAAGCTCCTGCTCATCATAAAACACATTCAAGAAAATAAGCAGACTGCCGACTGGGAGAAAATATTTGTGAAACAGATCTGACTAAGCTTGTTTTCAGGATAAAAAGAACTCCTACAAATCAGTGTTAAAAAGACAACCCAATTAAAAAATGAGCGAAATAACTTTGAATATTTAAGAAAAGAAGATACACAAATAGCCAATAAATACATGAGAAAGTGCTCAACATCATCAGTCATCAGGGAAATGCAAATTAAAACTATAATGAGGTAGCAACACAGGACACACACCACCGGGAATAGCTGACGACACACATAGGTGGGATGTGGGAATGTCACACGCTGCAGGTGGGGCTGTAAAATGGTCCGGTCCCTGGAAAAAGTCTTGGCTGTTTCTTATAAAATGAAGTATGTATGTATGAGTCAGTAGTTCTATTCTTCGGTATTTACCCAAGAGAACGGAAAGCATGTGTCTGAAAAATACATGTCCAAAAATGTTTATAACAACTGTGTTCGTAATAACCAGACTTGAAGACAGTCCAGGTGACTACCAGTAGGAAAATGGATAAACTGTGTTGTATAGGATTGTTCGGCAATAAAAGGAAATGAGCTGAAACACAATAACATATGTAATTCTCAAAAACAACTTGAGTGAATGCAGCCATAGAAGAGTATATGCCATATGATTCCATTTATATAAGTTCTGGCAAAAAAAAAGTATGGTGGCAAAAATTCAGGAGAGTGATTGCCCCTGAGGGTCGAGGGTGGGGATTTCCTTGGCAGTCAAGAAGGAACTCACTGTGGTGTGAGATGTGGTTTCATGTGGGATCACAGACGCTGCTGCATTTTTGATTTGTGCATTTCATTGCATGTAAATTGTACCTCAACAGAAAAATTGAACTGTAAACAGCTGTTGAACTCTACTTAATAATATGCGTGTTGAAAGTTTAGGAGGAAGTTTACTGATGTCAGCGGCTCTGAAATTCATCAAAAAAAAAAAAAAGATGAATGATGGATGTTTAAAGAGATGAAAGAAAGATGATTCTGTGAAAAACAAGAGTGTTAAAATAATAATGGGGGAATCTATGTATGTGGTATATGTTGTAAAACCCATCTTTTCTGTGTATATGAAAACTTTCATAATAAAATGTTGAGAAAAGTGTATGTTTAGCCCAAAGGTTTCCAGTTTTATGCTGGCTATCTTACAGTAGTGGTTTCTAGTTTGGAATTCCTATACCTTTTAGGAAGAGGTTAGTAATGGGACCCTTAAAATACTTTTTTCCAATATTTTAAAAAGCCTTTGGAAAGTTCACATCTGTAGCTAAGCTACAGATGTGTCTGCTGTGATTTGATTTTGTTCCAGCTGTGGGGGTTACCCTGATCTCATGCTGACCCCATGTGCTGGACTCTGTGTGGAGTGTGTTATCCTCGATTATTAATACCGACGCTGGGAAAGTAATCCTCTAGGCAATCCTAAGGACTGTCTAGTAGATGCAATATTCCAACAGTTATATAGAGTCTGTGGATGAGAAGTAATAAAAAGGCTTTGTCGTAGGAAGTGAGATGAGGGCCTCACTGGACACCAGGGACTGCCTGATGGTGTCGGTGGAGACTGAGGGTTAGTCATGCTCAGCGCTGACCATGAGCCATCATGTGATTGAGCTGTGACCACAGGGCCACTGCAGCTCATGGAGAACCTTTGCGCAAAATGGGAAGAGGCCTCCCTCTGGGCCAATGCATTGGAAAACGTGCGCCCGCCTGGCAGCTGGTGAGCAAAGTGCGCCCCTCAGCAGGGCCCAACTTGGGCCATTATTCCACAGGGTACTTGTGAGCAGACAGGCTCGGTCCTCACCCTCTGGCAGCTTATAAACAAATTCACACTGTCATTGCAGGTATTGATAAGAGCTGCAGGGAAAAAGCAAGAGAAGAAGTGGGAATAACAGGTTGGGAGCATCGCAGATGGCACACCCAGAGAGAGACCCAGGGGGCTTGGGTAACAGACTGGATGCGCATAGAGGAAAAAATCCTCCTTTTCCTGCCCCCACCCAACCCATTGCCAGCGCCACTCTTGAAAAGGTTCAGAAAGAATCTCTCTTACCTTATTTTTCTTTGACCCCAGACGCAGCACATTTCAATCGTTGCACTAACCTTCTGGCTCCTGCTCTGACTCCATGCTCCATGACAGCAGGATCCAGCCTGTCCTGCTTTCCACCAAGTCCTGGGCCCTGGAAAACGTTCCGGCAGGAAGTGGGGACCCGGGTGCGTTTGCTGCATGAAGGGTCAGAGCCCCGGCATCAGCCTCATTCCAGACCCGCCCAAGCCCGTGCACCTGTGATCCTTCCTTCCCTTCCTGTGGTCCGCTTTGCTCATTTATGCTGGTCAGCTCACAGAACACTCTCGCAAAACACCCACATTCGTGCTTCCCTGAGCGTGGCCTTGGAACAGAAGGAAGAAAAGAAACCAGGAAGGCTTCGTATATATGGCTTTGAACAGTTAACACAGTGCACAAGCAACCAGGGAAGAGCAGGCTAAGCTGGTCAGAAAGAACATTAGATCAGTTTAAGGAATCTCTTTCTGCCTGGTAGAACTTTCTTTGTGTGTTTTTTTGTTTGTTTTTTTGTTTGTTTGCTTTTTGAGACAGAGTCTCACTCTGTTGCCCTGGCTAGAGTGCCGTGGCATCAGTCTAGCTCACAGCAACCTCAAACTTCTGGGTTCAAGCAATCCTCCTGCCTCAGCCTCCCAAGTAGCAGGGACTACAGGCATGTGCCACCATGCCCAGCTAATTTTTTTTTTGTATATATATTTTTAGTTGGCCAATTAATTTCTTTCTATTTTTAGTAGAGACGGGGTCTCGCTCTTGGTCAGGCTGGTTTCGAACTCCTGACTTTGAGTGATCCGCCCGCCTCGGCCTCCCAGAGTGCTAGGATTACAGGCGTGAGCCACTGCGCCGGCCGAACTGTCTTTGTGTTAAACAAAGTTTATGGGAGGCCACTGTCTTGGACTAGCCTCTTGCACTCAGCCCCAGCAGGCCAGACCAAGCCAGGCTGGAGTCACTTCTGCTAAGTGCCACCTAATCAAACTGAACTTTAAAATGGGCCAGTTTTCCTTAAAAACAGGAAATTCACCGCAGCTAATCAGAAGGGGCCCAGTTTACCTGAGCCAGTGTGTTGAGGAGTCTCTTCACCCACTTTTTGTCCCGCTTCTGCCTCCTTCCACCTTTTCCTGCCTCTAAAACCCATACCCTCTGCTCAGCTCATGGGAACATTCATTCTGTTTTACAGAATCAGGTGTTGCCTGATTCTAGAATTGCAAAAAAAGCCAATAGATCTTTAGCACATTGACTGCCAGACTAGGAATAAATTTTTCCTTGGGGCCTCGGTGTTTTATTATGAAAATAGAATAAAAACTACGAAAACAAAACAGTCCTTTCTAATTTAATGAAATTTTTTTATTTTTTATTGTTTTCTGTGCATGAGTTGTATACAACTTGAAAAATAGTTCTCCTGGAGGGAGGAAGGGATGGGGAGAGGGAAAGAGAGGGAGGGAAAAGGAGAGAGAGGGACTGTGGGCTGAATCCCTTCCTGGGGTACTGGATGTTACCCCAAATAGGTTTCCCATGGAGAGTTCTCAGGGTGGGCTCAGGGCCAGCAGGCACGAGCCCCCTGTGTCCCGCTGGGACTGAGAGGGGTTCGCTGTGTCAGGTCTGCACAGTCTATGTGGGGTGTGGGATCACACATGTTGTCCCATAGGGCAGTGGTCACAGGAGGCGGTTGCATAAGGCAGGTCTGGGTGGACCCAACTGGGGACTGCGGAGAGGTGGAGAAGAGGGAACTGTGTCCAGGGTGGCTGGGTCCCGCTTCTGGTGTGGGAAAATCCAACTGACACTCAAAATGGACGCAGAGGCCACATAACCTGATGAGGATTCACTACAGACACCCAGTGCTGCCAACAGGAGAGGCTGCCAGACTGGGAACATGTTAGAAGTCTGGGGGGCACAACATTATTGCACATAATAATGGAAACAGCTGCCTGGAACATTCTTTATATTGGAAAGTGCTTTGAGGTCGTTATGCAGGATTTTATGGCCATTTCTCAGCTGAGCCCCCGGGTGGCTTGTGGCTCTACAGAAAAGCAATGTCGCATTTCATGAGTGACAGATAGCTTTTATCACACCTTTGCATTGTCATTATGTTAATAGGACTGTGCAGACACCCTGCAGACGTGGGCACCTGAAAGTGCCCTGGGCGAAGTCTGCTCTCTGGCCTCAGGTTGGGACCCTATGTGATGCCTCCCCATTTTAGTTCTCACACTGATGTCCCTCTGGCCAAGCCACAGTGGCAGGAAAAATCATGATGCCCTGGTGCAGGCCAGTCTCCCAGGGAGTGGCTGCTCCCCGAGGGGCCCGGGCTGGTGCCGCTGTCCTGGGCTCCCGCATGGGAGGGCTTTGTCCCTCCCCCTCCCTGGCTCGGCAGTCGTCTGCCTGAGTTTCCTTGGCCAACCCTCGCTCTTACTGTTAAGCTTTGTCTTTTCTTCCTTCTAAGCCCCCGTAATCCAGTCTGGCACTTTGAGTGAAGCTGTAATCCTGCCCTGCGCAGCCGTCTGCACACTTGCTGGACGTGCACCTGTTTCCGGTGGGCTCGCAGCAGCCGGGGCTTGAGTGTGCCTCAGCCCTGCCTTCATCAAAACATGACTTTTTTAACAAAGAGATTTATTTCTCAATGTGAGAGAAATCTTTGCATTTGGCTGAAACAATGATTTATGTTTTAAAACCAGCTCTGCTCTGCTCAAAAAAATATTCATGGAAGAGATGGGCAGAGTAGGCAGCACCAGGAGAAACCCAGGAGGAAGAACCAGGGCCAGGGCTGAACCAGGGCAGACACAGGAGTCAAGGCCAGAGCCGGGAGGCCCTGGTCAGGCAGCAGCTGCTGTGGGGGAGGCAGCAGGGGGGCGGGGGGAGGATTTGCCACCTGTGGGTGGGCAGGTAAGCCCTGGCGGCAGCAGGACAAAAAGCTTTATCACATTCCACAGCAGGGACTGTGCTGTGCTGACCAGGAAACCCAGAGGCCATGGGATTAACTTCCTTCTATTTCCAGAGCAGAGTGCCCCTGAGCAAAGCCCTGCCAGGCTCAGCTGTGATTCAGGGCAGGTGTGACCTCTGCATGGTGGCCGCATGGAGTACATGGGAGCCAGCCGTGTGCAGGCGTGGACGCCAGTGTGGGGAAGAGCAGAGCAAAGCACAGGAGGGAACTGGCTGGCAGGAGCTGGGAAGAGACCACAACAGCGTACAGCCAGTGTCCAGTGGGGTCCAGCCGACCCCCTGGGGGTAAGGACACAGGCATGTGGCTTGGGCAGGTGAGAGCAGGGTTCCCAGCACTGGGAGCAGAAGCAGGAGTAACGAGATCCACATCTACAAAGCCCCCTCCCTGTACGTAGCAGGGACCCCAGGGTGGAAGCCAGGGAGCCATGGAGCAGGAGCCAGCAGTGGCCTGAGCAGGTGGCCGTGGCCAGGGCAGGAGAGTGACAGAGACAGCATTTTTGCAGAAAGGAGTCACTGATAGTTGTGACAGGAGTGTGCACGAGAGTTTTGGTCTGAGCCCCTCCTGAGGCCGTGTAAGTCTGTGGAGCTGGGGAGACTTGGCACATTCTGAAGGAGTCGGTAGTTTCCAGAATCCTGTTGTTTGTCCTTTCTCTGCAGCCATGGGCACGCCCAACCGACAGCAAAGGGAAAGACACCCACACTGGTGCTCGAAGCGCCTGCACCGCGTTTGCTCCTCCAGTCTTGCTGGAGACAGGCAGCTGCTCAGAAGAAGCAACGTGGGACACCCCCCGCCCCACTCCTTTCCTTTCTCCACTCACCCACGTGCACGACAGGCATTTTCTGGCACCTCCCATGGGCTGACACTGAGCCAGGTGGTGCTCACACGACAGCGACAGGTCAGCCCCGTGTGGCCGACAGGCCAGTGGGGAGAGAGACACCAGGGCAAGCACCCCCGTCCCAAGTCCCACCCACCCAGGACACAAAGGACATCACAGAGGGCACTGGACCTCCTTCTGGAATTCTGAACTAGCAAGTCCAGGCGGGTGGCAGGTCCCCACCCCATGAGCCATTCCAGAAGGTGACCCATTTCTTGGTGACTGAGATCGGTGCCCACGAAGGGCCCTGCCGGTAGCTGTGGGATAAATGAATGAAAGAATCCATGATTGTAGATGCCCCAAGGCCACGCGTTCCTTCCTCGGCCTCGGAGGCAGGGGGCTTGGAAAGGGCTGTGGACGTTGGACACACAGGCTGCCAGGGGGTAGCAGAAGCAGCTGGGGCAGAAGCAGCTTCCCCAGAGCTTGGGTCTCCAGGGTTTCATGTCCCTGCCGGGATCGAGTCTCTTGTTGGGGGCCCTGTGAGGGCTGACAGCAGCCGTGCTGTGTTCCAGCCAGGGAACTGTGTCCCCAGGGACTGAGGGTGCAGAGAGCTTCCTTCACGCGGGTGTCCTTAGTCCTAGGCAAGTCTAGGCATTCAGCAAAAGCTTGGAGTAAATGCCGGTGTTTTCCCTAGCAAGCGCGCCCCAGGACCCAGAGCCCACACTGGCTCCCCTGTCGTCACCCCCTCGGCTCCTCTGTCTGGGTAGTGACAAAGCTCAGCTGTCGCTCAAGCCCAGCCCTAAGGCTTCACGCTGCTGCCTCAGTGCTCCCATCTCTCCTCCCAGACCCGAGAGCACCTCAGTTTCCCTCACTTGAAGGTCAGAGCTGCGCTCTCGGCATTCTGGTGTTTTAGAGCCATGTTGTCTGTTCCTGCCCACCAGCGTTAGCATCTCACCCTGCTCTGGCCTTCCAGAAGGGCCCGGTGGACAGGTGCCCTGCGTGTGCACACACAGTTGCATGTGCAGGTGTGGGCTTCTGGGCGTGTGAAAATGAGCACACGCTCATATCTACTGACGGATGAGTTTGGGCAGCTGTCATATGCGTGAACACCTGACTACACTCCGGGCACGGTGCAAACCCTGACCTCATGTGCTGTGTGGCCCTCACAGCTCCACGAGGGAGGCGCTGGCACCTTCAGGGTCCAGATCAGCAAACAGGCTCAGGGGACATTGCTCACTGCAGACCCGAGGGCCAGGGATGGGATCCAGCTCCAGGTCTGCCTGACCCAGAATGCAATGTGCCACGATGACTATCCACTGCTTCCCCGCACACTGGCCACAGCCCGATGCTCAGGGCACCAAGAGGGCACAACTGGGCCCTGCCCTCATGGGTCCAGATACACGGTGGAAGAGACGGACACGAACTACCAACCACCAGTGAGGTGGTTGACCCGTGGGAAGCGCATATCCGGCAGGGCGAGAACAGAGAGGAGGGCTCCCGACACAAACAGGGGCCGGGATGTGGGCCTTCTTGCTGCAGGACTAGTCCAGACCGGAGAGGTGGGGCCAGGCACAGGTAGTGGTGCAGGTAGCAGCCTGGAGCATGAGAGAGCTCAGGGAACAGGAGCTGTGAGCCCTGCAGTGCACAGGGTGTGGGTGCATGTGGTACAGGCTGGAGGGATCAGACGGAGCCCTGAGATGCTGGATGGAGGGGCCAGTGGGCACCACGTCCATCAGGGAAGCCCCTGAGTATACAGAGCTTGGGGGCTGAGCCTGGGGCTTGGGCCCGTCAGAGGCTCTGCAGCAGCTCAGCAGGGAGCCAGTGCAGCCGAGCTAGAGCAGCAGAGAGGAGCAGGGTCCCTGGGCAGGCTGCTCTGCAGAGGGCCAGCCCGAGAGGGAAAGGCTTTCCAGGACGGGAGAGGCTGGCAGAGAAGAGCAGCCTCTGTGCCTGGAACAAGGCCCTGGAATTAGACCGGGCATGCCAGACCTTCCCTCACTTTCTGTCTGTCTCTGTATGTCTCTCTGTGTGTCTCTCAGTCTCTGTCTCTCTCTGTGTCTCTGTCTGTGTCTCTTTCTTGTGTAGTAGCCACATCATCTACAAACCCCATCCATGGCTATCCAGGGGTTCTTCGCCACACTGCAGTTGTGCTCGATTTAAGACAATAATCTGTTTCTCAAGTTTCTTTGCAGGGAAGCCACCATGACCTTTGTGAAGACAAAACATACTCTTTTTCCAAGTGTGACTCAAAGGAAGCAAGGTTCATGCACAAGGCAGTTCTAAAAGTGGATGGGTAATTGCTGGTTCTGTTTCCTGTAATGATTTTGTAAGATCACACCAAACTCCCTCCCTCATAGAAAACAGCCACAAAATCTGTACACAACGCAGAAAAAGAGCTACTTGCAGGCATTGGCGGGAACAGCAACAGCGGATTCTGGGGGCATACACCTTGGAGAAGGGAGTTGCATGAAGTGAACTTTTTTTTGTGGCTATTAGCCTGGGGCCATGTGCATCAGGGCAGTGGGGGAGGAGGTGGGGTCCTCTGGGGCAGTGGTCCCCAACCTTTTTTGCACCAGGGACCATTTTCATGGAAGACAATTTTTCCAATTTATTGTGCACTTTATTTCTATTATTATTACATTGTAATATATGATGAAATAATTATACAATTCACCATAGGCTGGAGACCTTGCTCTGGGGAAAACCACAGCCTTCCTGGCCTGGAGAACCAGCAAGAGGAAACAGGAAGCTGCAGCCACAGAAGAGTGAGGGGACATCTGGAAGGGGGAGGATTGCAAAGGGGACCCTCCAAACCTGTGTGCCCATCTTTCTGGTTGACCCTGAACCATACACAGAGCAGATGAAAGCAGCTCAGCTCCCAGCGAAAGGCAGAAGGTCTGAATTCAGGCTGCAGCTGCCGCCAGGAACCAAGGGTGCAGCTCAAGCCCAGAGAAGACCATTGCCCGCTAAACCCAAAGAAATACCCGTCATTGGTGGAAAATGACAGAATCTGAAATGTCCACAACACTACATCTTAATGTCCAGGACCAATTCAAAATTATTCAACATGTAACACTCTCTCTTGCTGCAGTCCTCTCTCCTCTGGCAGGGGTCTTCCACATCTCCCGGGACCCCAATGCCACCTCTTTGACTCAAGGAGACCACCGCAGGCCACTGGGCTCTCCTTCCCTGTGCCGGAGCCCAAACTCTCTCCCAGCAGGAGGCCATTGTTGTAGAGCTCACTCTGTCACATCACTGCTCTCAGAGATCACTGCACTGTGATGCCTGATGTCTCCTGTTTGAAAACTGTGGTTTAATACAAGGTAAATTACAAACTGGCAAAATAATTTTGCAAAATATACATCCGACCACAGGCTTGTACCCAGAATGTATAAAGATCGCTTATAAATCAATAATTAAAAAATGTAATTTAAAATGAGCAAAGGACTTGAACATATATGTCACAAAAAAGATATATGAATGACCAATAAGCACATGGCAAAATGATCAACATCCCTCATCATCAGGAAAGTGCACATCCAAACCAGTCATACTACACACCACTATTTGAATGTTTGAAGTTAAAAAGATTGACAATACTAAGTGTTGGCAAGGATCTAGAACAATAGGAATTTGCATATATTTCTGGTTGGAATTTAAAGTAGAAATACTTTGGAAAGTAACTGATGGCCCCTGGTCCCCCGGGTCCTGGTGTTAAGAATGAGCCCTGGTGCCAAGTCAAGCTGATGGCAAAGTGATCACAGACACAGAGCAACTTAATACAGTTTATCACATAAAAGAAATAAGAGAGCAAAGGAAGCTACACAAAAGGAAAATACATTCCAGAGAGAGAGGAACGGAATCAGTACCCAAGAGTGGAGAAAGACCCTGAAGTCTGAGCATAGTGGCCTTTTATAAGCCCAGGAGTTTGTCCCGCCTTGCCCCTGGCAAGATTGGCTGCCGTTTCCCCCCTTTGGTGGTGATTGACAGATTGGTGTTATATGACAGACCACATTGCAGGTTACATAACAGGGTAGGTTATATAACACTTTCCCTTCAAGCACATGTGTTTTTTTCTAGAATTCTCCATGGAACTCCGCCTATGTTATGCTAATTAGATGGTAATAATCTCTAAGTCAGTTAAAGGTTACTAGGAAC
>CAUYPO010072761.1:0-13230 GCA_963574435.1 Cheirogaleus major
CGCGTCCCCTCGTCCCCGTGTCCCCTGGTTATCAAGCGAGCGTCCCCTGGTCCCCTGCCGGCCAAGCGCGCGTGCCCTGGTCCCCGTGGCCCCTGGTTAGCAAGCGTGCGTACCCTGGTCCCCGTGCGCCCTTGCGACCGACCGCGGGTCCCCTGGTGATCAAGCGCGCGTCCCCCGGTCCCCTGCCGCCCAACCGCACTTCCCCGCGTCCCCGTGTCCCCTGGTGCACAAGCGTGCGTCCCCTCGTCCCCGTGTCCCCTGGTTATCAAGCGCGCGTCCCCAGGTCCCCTGCCAGCCAAGCGCGCGTCCCCCTGTCCCCGCGCCCCCTGGTTATCAAGCGCGCGTCCCCGTGTCCCTGGCCGGCCAAGTGCGCGTCCCCGTGTCCCCTAGCGGCCAAACGCGCGTCCCCTCGTCGCCACGTCCCCGTGTCTCCTGGTGGCCAGCCCGCTTCCCCGTGGCGCCGCGTCCCCGTGTCCCCGCGTCCCCGCTCCCCCTAGAGGCGAGGTGTCCTCTCCGCGTGCCTCCAGACACCCCGCCTGACCCGCACCCCGCAGGCCCCCGCACCCCCGCACCCCCCCGCATCCCCGCGCCTCCCGCTGACTTCGTGCTCCCCGCACCTGCGCTGCCCGGAAGCGATGCCCAAGCCGGTCGCCGTCCCCACATCCCACGTCCCTCGCTGCCAGCTGGGTCCGATACCGCAACGTCGCCGAGGGAGGAAGGGGAGCGGGACATTTTCACACTTGCTCCCTCTATCTGCTCGCCTCCCCCCAGTTTACTGAGATGTAATTCTCGTACCACGTACTTGGACCACGCAGGTGTACAACGCCGTGGGTTTTAGTGTATTCACAGAGGTGTGCGACCCTATAGGTCTACCTGTATGCCGTTACTACACTGTCTCGGTTAGCTGCTTTGTAGTAAGTTTCAAAATCAGGACGTGTGAGTCCATCTTTGTTTCTCTTTTTTCAACATTGTTTTGGCTGTTTTGAGTCATCTTGGATTTCCATATATGTTTTAGGATTAGCTTGTCAATTTCTACAAAGAAGTCAGCTTGGATTTTGGTAGGACGACGTTGAATCTGGTAGATCCTTTTGGAGAGTGTTGTCATTTTACCTAATTAAGTCTGCCCACCTATGAACGTGTGATGCCTTTCCATTTATTTAGGGCTTCTTTAATTTCCTTCAACAACATCTTGTAATTTTTAGAGTATAAGTTTTACACTTTCTTTGTTCAATTTATTCCTACCTAGTCTTTATGATACTTTTGTAAATGGAATTTTTTTTTTTTTTTTATGAGACAGAGTCTCACTCTTGTTGCCCGGGCTAGAGTGCCGTGGCGTCAGCCTAGTTCACAGCAACCTCAAACTTCTGGGCTCAAGTGATCCTCCTGCCTCAGCCTCCCGCGTAGCTGGGGCTACAAGGCATGCATCACCATGCCTGGCTAATTTTTTCTATATATAGTTTTAGTTGGCCAATTAATTTCTTTCTATTTATAATAGAGACGGGGTCTCGCTCTTGTTCAGGCTGGTCTCAAACTCCTGACCTTGAGCGATCCGCCCGCCTCGGCCTCCCAGAGTGCTAGGATTACAGGCGTGAGCTACCGCGCCCGGCCAAATGGAGTTTTTAAATTCATTTTGTTCAGGTTGCTCATTGCAAGTGTTTAGAAATAAAATTGATTTTTGTATGTTGACCTTGTGTCCTGTAACCTTGTTGAACTCACCTGGTCTACCCTTTTTTCAGATCCCGTTTAAAATTCTGCGTGGGCACGAGCACTTTGTGACTTCCTGCCATTTCTGTGTGGATGACACGAAGCTCCTCAGTGGCTCCTATGACAGCACCGTGAAACTGTGGGTAGGTGGCCCGGTGTTAGGTTCTCCTGGAACTAAAGCATCTCGTAAGCCTAGACGCCTCTTGCAGAGAGCTCCCCAGTACTGCGTGCCCAGACACTCACAGATCCCAAAGGCTTGCAAAGGCCTTTTGAGCAAAGTGCAAAAAAGAGGAGAAAGTAAGGGTCCACCCTAGGTGAAGTTAGTGTAGCTTCTTGAAACAGGTGGACTCTCGAGCCCAGGCCACCAGCCTAGACGTGTCTTGCCCTGGTGAGTTCCTCTTTGGGATCCCTGCTGAACTTTCCTGCCACTAGGCTTTGAGCAAGGCCTGCTGGATTCACCGAAACATGACCCCATTATTTCCAGTGCTAGGTGCAGGGGTTAGGGTTCTGGTCAAAGGGTGTGAACTTTTAAAAAGTTCTTGAAAGATGTTGCTAGATTCTGAAAACCTTCTTTGGCCAGTAGAGGATGAAAAAAAACTATGTGTTTGGGGCCGGGCGCGGTGGCTCACACCTATAATCCTAGCTTTCTGGGAGGCCGAGGCGGGCGGATCGCTGAAGGTCAGGAGTTCGAAACCAGCCTGATGCTCAGAGCGAGACCCCGTCTCTACTAAATAGAAATTAATTGGCCAACTAAAAATATATAGAAAAAATTAGCCGGGCATGGTGGCGTGTGCCTGTAGTCCCAGCTACTCGGAAGGCTGAGGCAGAAGGATCGCTTGAGCCCAGGAGTTTGAGGTTGCTGTGAGCACTCTAGCCCAGGCAACACAGTGAGACTCTGTCTCAAAAAAACAAAAAAAATACTATGTGTTTGGGACACAGTGACTCATGCCTGTAGTCCCAGCTACTTGGAAGGCTGTGGTGGGAAGATCCCTTGAACCCAAGAGTTTGCATCCAGCCTGGGGCAACATAGCAAAACCTTGTCTCTTGGAAAAAAAAAAAAGCAAACAAATAAAAAACCCATGAAAGTATCTGTTTGCAGCTGGGTTCCCAGAGTGGCCAGTTTCCACCTGGTAGGTACCTGTGGAACTATGGGAGAGCTTTCTGGGGATGCTGCACGTGGTGGGGGTGCACCCTTCCCGCGTGGGGGAGAGATGTTGGAAAGTCCTTTCACCCTCTGGAGGGAGAGTGAGAGTCGTAAGACCGTGGGATTCTTGCATTTCGCTGCCAGAGACAAGCTAGGTGCTGATGTCGACCCTGGCTCACGACTTCCGCAAACTCGGCAGTGACCACTCTCTCCCCATCTCTCTCCCGTTGATTTGAGGATGCTGTTAATGGATCTCTGGTTCGAGACTTTGAGCCCAAGCCCCAAGCTCCCGTTTTAGAGTGCAGCCTCACGGCGGACAGCAGGAGGTGAGCTCGCCCTAGCGGAACCCTGGTGGGGAAAGGGAGAGTGAGCAGGCAGGCGGGTCAGGGATAGTTTCTGTTTTTTTGAGTTTCTTTTTGTGTTTGAAGCAAACATACAATTACAGTCCCATATATGGGTCTGAAATTGATTTCCGTTTTTTGCTGTGAGAATCAGGCAAATGTGGTCACAGTTTGAAAACATAAAGTGCTTGAAAGAGAAAAATTTGTCGTGGCTAATGCAAAGCCAGTCTGAATTTTCTTTACAAGGTTTCTTTTCCATAGTCAGATGTAGACGGTTGCACCTGCAAAGGATTTAGCAATTCAGTCCTTAGCAATTCAGGACTTCATTTCTCAGGGGCAGGTGAGGCCCAGGGAGGCAGAGGCATGCCGGGCTGTCAGCTGGGAAGGGTTAGGGCTCAGGGGCAGCAACACACAGAGAAGGGCCTCTAGGGTGCGTCTGCTCCAATCCACTCACGCAGACGCAGACGTGAGATGGCCCTTTAACAGACAAGGGAGTTTGCTTTAAAATGGATTTACTTTTACCATGAACAGCAGCTGTAAAACTAGTTAGCAGAAAACTAGCATGGGGGCTGGGCACGGTGGCTCCCACCTGTAATCCCAGCACTTTGGGAGGCTGAGGTGGGAGGATCGCTTGAGGTTAGGAGTTCAAGACCAGCCTGGGCATCGCAGGAAGACCCTGTCTCTACAAAAAATAGAAAAATTAGCTGGGCATTGGTGGCATATACCTGTAGTCCTAGCTACTGGGGAGGCTGATGCAGGAGGATTGCTTGAGCTCAAGAGTTGGAGGCTGCAGCGAGCTATGATCACACCACGGTGCTGCAGCCAGGGCAACGGAGTGAGACCCTGTCCATTAAAAAAAGCCCCAAAACAACGAAATAAAAAACCCCATAAAACTAGCAGGGGAATTTAACTTTCATAGAGCCGTTGAGACCGCTTCTATAGAGGACAGACTTTCCACGGAAACATACCATGTGAGAAGACAAAAGTGCATTTGTCTATTTTTGCTAAATGTATAATAAAATCCTTCGGAACAGAATGAGCGGTCTGTTAAAGCCTTTTCCTGTACACAGAGACGTGTGAGCAGAGAGGGAAGCGATTGTCCTTGTGAGTTGCAGAGATTCCCCTTAGAAGAAGAAAGTAAATTACAGAACAACAGCAACAACAACAAAAATGATGGTGTCGAGGTCCCGGATGTAACGGAGCGTGTTTGGGAGGCTGTGGGGTTAGGGAAGTTAGTTCACGGTGCCATGGCGTCTCGTGGGTTGGGTTTTCTCTGCTTTCATAGGATGCTCCCAGCTGGCTCAGAGAGCATCTCTTGAAGGCTATTTTATTACTGGCAACCTCGGTCCTACATTATGAAAAGAAGAGAAAGTCCCTGTAGAAACCGCAGGCATGATTGTCGTCAACACCCGACGTTTGTCATTTTGTTTCCAGAATTGTCGCAGCCTCCTACGACAAACTGTTGCGGGCCTGGGACCTGGAGACCGGCAAGCCGCTGGTACGTGTGCCCTGCCCGGTGGGACCGGACGGCGAGAGGTTTGACGGGGCCTTCGGTTTCCCCCGGGGTAGGGGGAGGTGACAGAGGTCGGGGTCTCCCAGGAAAGGAGAGCTTGCTCAGGGGCCCGAGATGTGGGTGTGGACTGGGCCCGGTGGCAGAGTTTGGGGGCCGCAGGAGAGGCAGGGTGGGCTTTGAGAAGGAAACGGTCCCGTAGCAGGCAGACCGAGGGCGTCTGCTAGCAAGACAGGAAGGGTTTGAGTGCACAGAAAGAACCAGAAGCAGTGGTGGCCGGAGGGTGGCATTCCAGGGTTCCCTGTGGGATGTCTAGATTTCATGAGGCAGAAAGTGGCCAAAGAGCCAGGGTTCTGGGCCTTCCGGATATGGTCTCTCTCTGTCTTGAAGGGGGCCACCATCCGCCCATCCAACAACAGGCCTGCAACCCCCTCCCTGTCCCTCTGCCTCACCCACGAGGCCTCAGTCCTGCTGGGGGAGGAGGGGCCTCCTCGGGGTGTCCTGCCCCACCCCCGCTGGCTGGTGGCTTCTAGCAGCCTGTCTTCTCCCTTCCTCTTCTTTTCTCCCCTTAAAAAACAACTTTTCTCGTTAGTGCAAAGGTCAATTTCTATTCACTGTAAAAAGTTTTAGAAAGGTCGGCTGGGTGTGGTGGCTCACGCCTGTCATCCTAGCATTCTGGGAGGCCGAGGAGGGTGGATCGCTCAAGGTCAGGAGTTCGAAACCAGCTCTGAGCAAGAGCGAGACCCCGTCTCTACTAAAAATAGAAAGAAATTAATTGGCCAACTAAAAATATATAGAAAAAATTAGCCAGGCATGGTGGCGCATGGCTGTAGTCCCAGCTACTTGGGAGGCTGAGGCAGGAGGATCGCTTGAGCCCAGGAGTTTGAGGTTGCTGTGAGCTAGGCTGACGCCCAGGCACTCTAGCCCAGACAAGAGAGTGAGACTCTGTCTCAAAAAAAATGACAAATGGTGATTGCTTCTCATGATTCTGTGGATTGGCTGGGGCTGGATAAGCTAGTGTAGCCTCACTTTTCTGGGCCTTCAGCTGGGGTGGCCACCGTGGCTGAGGCTTTTCTCTGTGAGGGGGCCAGCCCAGGACAAGGGTGAAGGGTTCTCAGCAGCAAACAAAGAAGGGCAAACCCTTTTCAAGTCTCTGTTTGACATATGTATGCTACTGTCCTATTGGCCAAAGCAAGTCATGTGGCCAAGTGCATATTCGAGGGATGGAGAAATAGGTCCCATCTTTTGATGGCATCTTGGTAGAATCCCACCTGCAAAATCATATTGCAGAAGGTGTATGGACACCGATGGGAGGGAAAATTTGTGGCTATTTTTGCAACTTATCCTACCTTTCTGCTTCATGAGATTATTATAAGGATGGAATGCAGGAAATAGATGTGAAACTGTTAAGAAAATTAGAAGTGATCTCCAGTTAGAAGGAGCAATTTATGCTTCTCAGCCTGCTGTAGGGAGAAATGTTATTAGAGGAAAGCAGTCTTGAGCTATAAGCTCTGAGTTTGCTTATAAATTAATGTCTCTATCCTTATGAAACTTGTTATTCTCGTGAGCAGAGCCCATGGGAGTCATTCCTAAGGTTTTAGGAGGCCACTTTTGCAGCACATTTTACCAGCTTCCCAAATAAAATTGTGGTTCCTTTCGTTTTCAAGTTTGAAAAGATCCAAAAGCTGACTGGTGCCCCTCACACGCCTGTTCCTGCTCCCGACTTCCTGTTTGAAATCGAGTACTTCGACCCAGCCAATGCCAAATTCTATGAGACCAAAGGAGAACGAGACCTTATCTATGCCTTCCATGGCAGCCGCCTAGAAAACTTCCATTCCATTATCCACAACGGCCTGCACTGCCATCTGAACAAGGTAGGGCCTCAGGGCAGCAGGGGTAGGGTGTAGGAGGGTCCAGAACACTGATGAGCTGGCTGGTGGGGAGAGGGGGGTGGGTGGGTGGGTTCACCAAGGCCTTACTGCACCAAGTGTGGTCTGCACACCAGCGTAACAGCCTCACCTGGGAACCTGTGAAAATGCAGACTCTTGAAATCACCCTAGACCTTCTGAATCAGAGCCTGCATTTTAACAAGATCTCCAGGTGCTTCTTATGCTGATTATAGTTCGAGAAGCATCGATTTAAGGATGGTTCCCAACCTTGGCTGCACATTTAGAATCACTTGGGGAACTTTAAAAAATCCCAAATGCCTGGCTGCATTCCAGACCAAGTAAATCAGAATCTCTGTGAGTGGGGCTGGGATATCAGTTGCCTTGAAAGCTCTCCAGGCAGTCCCAGCGTGTGGCCAGCCCTCGCTGCTCAGTGTGTTCCCTGGGCCGGCAACATCCGCATCACCTGGGAGTGTTGGAAATGTGAACTCTCAGGCCAGCCCCAGACCACCTGATCCCAAAACACTCTTTAACAAGGTCCTCAGGTGGTTCGTGTGCACACTGAAGTTTGAGAAGCACCTCCTTAGGGGACGCTCCGACAGAGGCAGATACTGGAGAAATTGAGGGATGTGCCGAGATACACCAAGGAGAGATCTTTTCCCTCCCTCCTTGAGCTTCTTTCTTCCCATGTTTAGGAATTAAATCAGTGCCCACCACCCCTTCTCTGCTGGCACTTATTTTACCCCTCGGTGAGGTGTAGAAGGAAGATTACAGACAAACCCTGGAGCTAAAAAGACTTAGCAGCCCTGTGGCCCTGGGCAAATTAAACTCTCTGAGCCTCAGTGTCCCCATATGTGAAATAGGCCACCATTACCCTCCTTCTGATATGTGAGAGGATTGAAACGGTCATGTATACAAAGGGTTCTCCATGTACAGAGTACCAGGGAAGCAGTAGCTGCTTTCACAGGCTGATGGAGAGGTCATTTGGGGTTGCAGGGGAGCTGCAGGCCTTTCTGGCGTCGTGGCAGCATCTGCCTTGTCCGTGAGGGGCTGGCTCCATGGGCCGTGGGCTCAGCTGTGGCTGCTGCAGTTCTGAGACGTTTCCCAACCTTGCTGCATCTGATTAGTGCTGTTGAGTTTTGCTGAGAATGATGGGCTTGTTTACACTGGCACTTGGTTCACACTGGCTCTCAGCTTACTATTATGGCCAGGCTACTGGAACCCAGGGGGCCTCTGCTTTATGCCGGAGCCAGCCTGGAGAAGTGGCTCGCAGATTACACTCTTGTACACCAAACCTTCATTTCAGTGCCCCAGGGAGCTTGCTCCTTAGAGGCCTGGGTTTTCAGTGAAGGGCTTGCTTGAGGGAGCCCATCTTCCAGTTGGAGTTGCAAGATCGTTTTCAGGATGGAGAGACCCCAAGCTTCTTGCTCACAAGCACCTCTGCTCATGGCAGCCTTAGAGAGATTCTCATGTCTAGGGAAGGGTGAACTCGTGGCAGGCGAAGTGGAGAGTGGGTGAGGGGTCAGAGAAGAGGGCATCCAGCATCCTTGGAGAAGGTCTGTGTCAACTTTTGAGAGATGGGGACACTGCCTAACCTAGCAAGGAGCTTCCCAAAGGCCAAGCAAAGGTTCATTTCGTTTCCCCTAAGCTTTGCTTAACAGGCTTAAAATTGTAGAAGGCTAGTGCCACTGAATAGGACATATCTCAGTTCCAGAGTGTAGGATGTTCTTCAGTGAGCTGTTCAAGTTCACTCATCATCTTGAGTTACTGATAGTGTGGCCCAGGAATAGCAGTGGAGTTTCAACTTGAATGTCAAAGTCCATCCATTGGTAGCAGCTGGAACACTATGTTGAGAAGGATTCTTGAGTCATTAGGAGTAAGCGCCATGATAGATATTATCATGTTGGCCATTGTGGTTGATTAGAGATGTCTGCCATGGGCAAAGGATGTGTTTGCCATGTCTGCTGTAGCCTCAACTTGCAGGGACTTCACCTGGCATGTTTTCTCATGGAGTATACCAGGTTATTACCCACCACTGGGGAGATGCCTCCTAGGTTTTTAGACATTTTCTTGGTCAACACCAATGCAAAGAGTACCCTGCCCTTCATGTAGGCCCCTTCCTTTGGTTACAGTTTCTGGTCCGAGGGACTCATTTCTTTTCAAAGTAATGACTCAGAATACTTCCACCCTCAGGTACGAACCCCTCCCTGTACATGAGGGTGTGACTTTGCTTTTATAAGCTCATCAGTGTAACCATGCTTTAGTTAATCACTTAGCAGGAATTACTATATACATTGTAACATAAGAGCCTGTGTTGGAGTACCCACCATCATTTACCTTCTCTCACATACCATGTGTCCCACTCTATGTTTTATGTATATTATCTCATTTAATCCTCACCCATGACCTTCTGAAGGAGGTACTACTGACACTGTTTTGTAGATACAGAAACTGAGACACAGAGAGTTTATATAACTTGCCAGCTTGTTGCAGGCTTCAAACCAAGTTCTGTCTGGGCTCTTACACCTGTTTTTCTCACTTACCCTTGACCACAAGGAACTGCTACTTTGCCAGGCTAAATGGCCAAATCAACAATCAGTTAAACTGTTGTCAGATGGTAATAATCCTATGATGATGTCACAGGATTATTGATCCTGTGTCTTGCTGGGAAAAAGGGGGGCTTGAAAATTTTGTGTTTACAACTCTGTTGAAAACCTGTGTTGTCTTGCTGTGCCAACTCTACGTTCACCCATCTGTGTTTGTTTTCTGTTGGCCTCTGCCATTGCAGACATCCTTGTTTGGAGAGGGGACCTACCTCACCAGTGACTTGAGCCTGGCCCTCATTTACAGCCCCCATGGCCACGGGTGGCAGCGTAGCCTCCTCGGCCCTATCCTCAGCTGTGTGGCCGTGTGTGAGGTCATTGACCATCCAGATGTCAAGTGCCAAACCAAGAAGAAGGGTGAGTGAGCGCTTGGCCCAGACCTGGGCTATAGGACTCTATTGGGGGTACAGGCTTTTGTTGGCCCAGCTGTTGGGTGTAGCACCCATTGCATGCCAGGACATGGGCTGGGTGATGCAGAGCAATGCAGGACAGGGGCCTGCCTTCAGGGTGTGAGAAGTCTTCTTAGGGATTGAACATGCAATGGAAAAGATCACTTAGCACAAGGTGGTAGGCAGGGGGTGCCCGGTGAGGGACTGACAAGGTCCTCAGGGGAAGCTTAGGGCAAGGAGCGATCTTGGTAGTTCCAAGTGGTCAGGGAAAGCTTTTGGGGGAGGTGAGATTTGATTAAAAAAAAAAAAATGGTGAGGCCAGAATGTGGGCTCCTTGAGGGTAGTAAGGAGGCCTCATTCATTCTTCGGCATCTGGTGTCAGCAGAGGGCCTGGTACGTACTTGACATTCAATAAATATTTGCTAAACTGAGGCTAAGGACACTGGGTCCAGATGCTCTGATCTACTTGGGCGTGCCGGAGCCCACGGAGGGGAAGCTGGGGCCACGGGGAGTAAATCCTGGCTCTCCAGAGAGCGATGACGAGCTGTATCTCATGCCATAGCTCTGATGTGTTCCCGAGACTATTTGCCCTGTGCCCCCACTGTGCTGCCCCCCTCAAAGACAGTAGAGAACACAGCGCTGTCATTCCAGTCTCCAGAACTGACCTGTTGGTTCCCCTGAGAAAAGGAAAATTCAGAAAACTGACTGTTCTGGCCTCTAATGTAAACCAACTGGAATTCTGAGAAACAGGTCCAGGCCTGACACCACCCTCCCAAACCAGATGGCATGGATATTTGCATTTATAATTTTTAGGAAGTTTGTAAAGCGTGACATTAAACATCAAAACAAAACCTCACAGCATCTGCTGTCGTGCACCCTTGGCCCCTTTTTTTTGGTTTTGTTTTGTTTTGGTAGAGTTTTTTCATGTTATTAAAAAAAAAAACATTAAAAGAAAGGGTTTTTTTTGTTTGTTTTGTTGTTTTTATTTTTATTTCAGGATATTAGGGTACAAACATTTCGGTTACATTTTATGTCTTTGCCTCACCCAAGCGAGGATTAGAGGCATGCCCTTCCCCTCTACAATGCTCACTGTGTCCATTAATTGTGAGTTTACCCCCCCTCAAATCCCCTAATCCTTGGAGAATATACTACCGTGTGAGCACCACAGTGTTGATCAGTCAGTGCCAATTTGATGGCGAGTACATGTGGAGCCCATTCTTCCGATCTTGTGATACTTCACTTCGGATAATGGGTTCAAGCTCTATCCAGGAAAATATAAGAGGTGCTAGACCACCACTATTATTGAGTAGTATTCCATTGTATACATATACCAAATTTTAGTAATCCACTCATGAATTGATGGGCACTTGGGTTGTTTCCACATCCTTGCAATAGTGAATTGTGCTGCTGTAAACATTCGAGTGCAGATGTCTTTATTATGGAATGTCTTTTGCTCTTTTGGGTAGATGCCTAATAATGCTATTGCTAGATCAAATGGTATTTCTATTTTTAGCTCTTTGAGGTAGCTCCAAATTCTTTTCCACGGAGGTTGCACTAATTTGCAGTCCCATGATTTGTTGTTTTGTAAACAAGCCTGGAAAGTAAATGTTCAAAGAAGCTCGAATCCAGCAAGGTATGTTTAAAACGCCTACTAGGAGACTTGTTTCAGGTCAAGTCCTGCTCCTGTTCCCAGCCCCAGAGCACTTTTTGTGACGGGCATCAGTTTCCTTCTTCCCTCTGCTCTCCCCACTCAGTTGAGTTTTGTTTCGTTTTTCCTTCCTTGTAACCCTTGTATTTTCTTATTCCTTTTCCCCTCTCCTGCCTGCCTGCGAGGTTCTCCTGTTTTCTTCCAGCTGCTTCACGTACACACAGGCCCATTCCCCAGCCTGCTGGGGCTTCTCCGCCCTCAGGACCAGGAGGCTTGACTCGTTTCTGTTTATAATTTGCTGCTTTGGTCATCGTATCCCCCCAGTAAAGGTGCGCCTTACTCTCTCCTCTTTCAGATTCCAAGGAGATAGATCGCAGAAGAGCAAGAATCAAACATAGCGAAGGGGGGGACATCCCTCCGAAGTACTTTGTGGTCACCAATAACCAGCTGCTGCGAGTGAAGTACCTGCTGGTGTATTCACAGAAGCAGCCCAAGAGGTAAGAAGGACGGTCCCTGCGTGAGGTCCAGTAGAACAGCCAAAGGCCATGTTCCAGGTGTTGGGCTGCTTAGTTGTCACAGTCATCCGCCTCCCCACCCCGAGCCGCAGCTCTCTGCTAGGTACAGTGTATACAGAGCACGTGCTGCAGGTGGCGAGGGGTGAAGAAGAGGAGGAGGAGAAGATGTGGTCCTCACCCTGAGAGGATAGTATATTCTAGTGACAGGGTAGATTTGTAAACACAAATAGCATGAGGGACAGATGGAAGCCAGATTGGCTGCCCCAGACAGAGCGGCCCCTTAGCCACTAGGCCCGGGACTACAGTCTGAAACCACAGATGGGGTAAGTGGAGAGGCAGGGCAGCGATTGGACACTGCTGGGATTGTGTGCAGCCAGCTCGGTCACTTCCCCTGGTGGCTTTGCAGCCACCGCCTGCTCTCTCTGGACCTGAGATCCTTCATCTTTCTCTCTAAAACGAGCATGTTGAACACAACAGCAGACAAGGATCTTCGGCCTGTGAGGGCCATGGCGGTGCCTGGTCCCATCTCAGCAGCACGGTAGTGTTCGTATGTGCAGGCTTCTGTAGGGTTGGGAGTCACCCCGAGATCTTGTCCCATTGTTGGAATCCATGTGGAGCTTCTTGTGGGGATCAGCAGCAGGTGAGCAGGTATGACAGGAAAAGGGGTCACTCTTAATAATCTCCACTCCTGCTTTTACACACCAGTGGTTTCCACACTTCCAGATTTCATAAACCAGTAAAATCCACTCCCCACCACCTCTGCCGCCCGCTCAAATTTGGGAAGTCTAAATAGCATTGTGGGGGACATTATCCTTTGGTTTAAAATCATCTTTTTATGCTTGAACATTCTATTCCTTTCCCACCCCTCCCTGGAGTATCTCTTTAAGAGCATACTTGGCTGGTTTGGATTATCTCCTAGTGGGCCAAAGAGGATTTCCCCAGCTTGGATTTATATCTGTACATGTCTAAAAGTGAAAAGACCTTTGTTGAATAACCTGCCACCTGCCACCATCTGGGCAGACACCCCGAGCTAGATCATTCTTCTAGATACCAAAGTCTTGCTTAAGAAAAGATGGGTTATAAAAGGTAAAAGAGGAGCCGTAGAAGGGAAGATCGGGATGAGCTCATTGCATAGCTGTCTTTGTGCATTTAGAAAATGTTCTGTTGAAAGGTGTGTCAGTGCCAGGGCAAACAGCCCCAGATTTCTTGAGCAAAGGAGCACGAAGCTTCATTTCATGGCTCACGCAGAGGATGGAATTCATCATTTCGTCTTCTCTAAGCCAGACTTGTTGCATACACTTGAAAAAAAAATGTTTTTCTATGTTTGCCAACATCACTCTTTTTTCCCTCTTTAGCAGGGCTTCAAGCCAGCTCTCCTGGTTTTCCAGCCATTGGTTTACGGTCATGATATCCCTGTATCTGCTGCTGCTGCTCATAGTGAGTGTCATCAACTCCTCTGCTTTCCAACACTTTTGGAATCGTGCGAAGAG
>CAUYPO010072762.1:0-18538 GCA_963574435.1 Cheirogaleus major
GGAAAGTAATATGGAGATATTTCAAAGAGCTAAATGTAGAACTACCATTTGATCCAGCAATCCCACTACTGAGTATGTACCCAAAGGCAAAAAATACATTCGATAAAAAAGACATCTGTACTCGAATGTTTATAGCAACACAATTCATAATTGCGAAGATGTGGAAACAACCCAAGTGCCCATCAATCCACGAGTGGATTAATAAAATGTGGTATATGTACACCATGGAGTTCTAGCTACTCAGCCACAAAAAACAGTGGTGATCTAGCACCTCTTGTATTATCCTGGATGGAGCTGGAGCCCATTCCACTAAGTGAAGTATGCCAAGAATGGAAAAACAAGCACCACATGGACTCAGTACTAAACTGGAACTAATTCATCAATACTTATGTGCACATACGGAAGTAACATTCATGGGAAATGAAGCAGGTGGGAGGGGGAGGAGGGGATGGGTGAAGTCACACCTAATGGGTACAGTGCACACTATCTGGGGGATGGGCACACTTATAACTTTGACTCAAATGGTACGAAAGCAATTTAGGTAACCAAAGCATTTGCACCCCCATAATATTCTGAAACAGGAACAAAAAATATTAGACAGCTTTAATACCCCATTGACAGACATAGCAGAAAAATATCACTGAATGGCATCAAAGAAAGATTTATCACCTGCACAACAGGTACGTGCGAGGTGATGCCTACCCAACATGGTACCAGCATGCCTGTTTAATCGTAGGGGCAAAAGCATCTCTTACAATCAAACCTATGTCGATGAAGCAGTTAAGTCTGAAAGGCAAAACCATGTATGTTTTAGTAGAAAATAAAAGCAAATATATTTTGAACCGGATTTTTTAACCAAGAGACAGCACACAGAAATCATTAAAGGAAAAGGCTGACTCATTCCACGACATTAAAATTAAGAACTCGTTTCCCCTCAAATCTCCAATAAGAGATGTGAGAAAATGACTGAGCACCCACACGCTGTAAATAATCAAGAGAAGATTGGTTATCCAGGATACAGAAAGAGCTGCTGCCTGCCAACTCAAAGAAACAAATGGGATTATATAAAAATGAGGAAAAGGCTTGAACAGGTGTTTCAAAGGAGAGGCAATGTGACTTACAAACAGACAGATGAAAGCTGCCCTTCGTCAGTAGTAACTGGGGTAAGTGGATTGAAAACCACAGTTGCTGTCTCGTGGTCCCCAAACTGGGCACAGACGGAGAAGCACTTAGACTCCGCTGGCAGAGGTGGAAATTATTACTGCTGCTCTGAAAAGCCATCGGGCATCAGCTAGTGAGGGTGACTTAGACAAGTGACACAGCAGTTCTGCTCTGGTTACCATGAAGAAAACGTTACACGTGTGTAACAGGAAACAGGTATGAAGTTGCTCGTGCCATCATCGTTCATCGCATTAGAAGATGGAAAACAACCCAAATGTTCATGAAGAGACAAAAAAAATATGGGACATTCAGATCAGGGAGTCATATACGCTGCTGTGGTCCCCACCCTACCTATGGTGAGTTGCACAATTATTTCGTTATGTATTACAATGTAATAATAAAAGAAATAAAGTGCACAGGAAATGTAGTGCGCTTGAATCATCCCCCCTCTCTTCCCTCCTGGTTTACGGAAGAATTGTCTTCCGTGAAAACAGTCCATGCTGCCAAAACAGTTGGGGACCCCTGAATACAGCCAAACACTTCAATAGCATGATTCCCAGAAACAACGTTGAAGGAAAGAAACAGTTCGGAAAAGAAAGCGTGCCTTGTAATGACATTTACATATAAAGATCAAAAGCAAGTTAAATGAGGGAAATGCCAGTTAAAACAACCACAACGCACCTCTTACAACAGCCCAGATCCCAAACACATTCCTGGTAGATATGCAAAATGGTGCAGCCACTTTGGGAGACCGTTTGGCAGTTTCTTACAAAACTAAAACATGCTCCTACTCTATTTCCCTGCAATCACTCTCCTTGGTGTTTACCCAAAGGAGTTGAAAGTGTGCATCCACCCGAAAACCTGCACATGGATCTATATACCAGGCTTATTGATCATTGCCAAAGCTTGGAAGCAGCTGAGATGTCTTCATGAGGTGAATGGATAAACAAACTGTGGTACATCCAGACAATGGAATATTACTCAGCGCTAAAAAGAAATGAGCTATCAAGCCATGAAAAGACTCGAAAGAATGCCTCTTGCTGTGAACCTAAAACTGCTGTATAAAGTCTCATAAAAATATGTAGACAACATGATATTCGGTCTACAGATGAGACACATGGCAAAACCATGCATAAAACAAATTGTTGATTAACATGCATTCAGGGGTTTGGATTTTAAGGCAGGAGATTGCGTTGTACATGGGAGTTCATTCTATTGTTCTTTAACTGTACAAAAATATCATACGCTCACTCATGCATGAAAAGAGAAGAAAATAATTCTACCAGCTGATTTATCGACACTGTGGTGGTGGGGATTTTTCAGCAATTTTGACACCATGTAAACGTGACAAAAAAGTCCATCAGAATTTCTGAACAAGAACACACCAGGAACAGAAATATCCATGAAGAAAATAACTTCAAAATTATAGCTACTGGTAAAATAGGTTGAGAACAAGCTTGTTTTCCTTTTAATATATATATATTTTCCTGTTTGGCTAAGCGATATATCCCCTATACAACTGGACATCTGTCAAATGGGTTGTCTCTGATCTTTCTCGGGGCAAGGCGACATCTAGATCTCATGTCATGCAAAGCTATTTTACAATACCTTGTTCTATGAAGAGTGAAAACAACGTATTGCTTATTTTATGCATCCATTTTCAGTATTTTTGTGTATTTAATAAAGTCACCTAAGATTGAACTAGTAACCAAAATAAGTCACAGTGTCTGGTCTTGGTGGAAAATGAGTCTCGTGTATGAAAGCAAGCGCGTCTATGTCCAACAGAACATGATTTTCAAGCAGACTTCCTTAATTTTTTTTATTACTTGCTTGTAAAATCTCAGGGTCTAAAATGAACGGTTGTAGAGTAAAAGTAATAAAAAGTGAATTTATGTCGACACTCCCCCCCTATTTAACTAATTGTCTTTCTCAAGATGTTTGTTTGGAAAGTAAACATTTCTGTCCCACCCTCTGAGGCCCTAATTTAGATGATATCTTTTTCTTCGTTTTGTTTTTCCAAAGGCAGAATCGGTCACCGCAAGCTCTGGGCTCTGCTGATATCAGCAACCTTGGCGTCTGCACCTTTCTCTCCTTATCTCTGTGGCTCCATCTCCTGACCAGGACCGCATGGGGCTGTGACCACAGGGCCTGCCACCACCTTCCTGGAGGTTTCTCTTTAAACTGTGACACATCCACCCCCTCCCCCCACCACAGCTGCCAGAATTGTTTTTCCCAGATATGGCTGGAGCCCATCCTGTCCTGCGATCACTCAGAAGAGCTTTCTCGGTCCTGTTTGTCGGTGAAAACACTGCAGGGTGCTACGGGGTCCCTGAGTCTTGCAGACCAAAGTGCATGTTCCCCCCAGGTCTAGGGAGCCTGCATTTACCATCTAACCCTTTCCAGAAGAAGTCTGTGCACCTGCGGTGTAGACGCACATCGTTCTTGCCCTCCCCTGAATCCCGCTGTCTCCACCAAGGAAAGACAATGGGGAATGTACAGTTAAAAGCTGGCGTGGTAAATGCTACCTCTGGTAAGGTCAGAGCGGTGTCATTTTTGTTCCCTCACAGATATCAAGTAGCATTGAATCAGATAAAGCACTTGTCTATGACTTCACCTCGTTGCATGTGGTAGTTGTTCAGTTAATGTTTAAGGGACAAATGAATGCACCAGGCATTTCAGACACAGTCGTGAACTGGAATAAACCTTCCTAATCTTTCATTTCCCTTTGAATCACACCCCTTTGAGTACAGACTTCGCTTTTTTTTTGTTCCATACATGCTGACGTCCACTCTACTCCCCAAAACGATGTGTTAAGCATTTCCAAGAGGGACATTTTTTTTCAACATGTCAGTCCAGTAAAAATTACTTGCGTGTGTAAGATATGCACAGGTCTGTGTTGACTTTATAGATGTTAATACAAAGCGGTGAAGCTCTTCTTGGGTGGAGACTTCTCGATTCTGTGAGATGTGGGGATTCCCAGGGAAACTTCGTACAAGGGAGACGGGCTGTGTACAAACCTAGCTGGTAACTTTTGGTCTTACTCCTCCTGAACGATTAAGATCCATAATCTCCTATCCCTCCCACCTCCTCCCAGCTTTTATGGAATTCATGGAATATCGGGCAATATTTCTCGACCTCCCCCAGAAATTATGTTGAGAAATCCATCCTCAGTTGTAGCAATGCATCCAAGAGCTACTAGAGCCAACTCCTTTCATTTGCTTTTGTCTTCCTTTGGGGGTTGGGGGTATTTTATTTTAGGAATTTTTGATCACTCATGTTAAGGATAATGGTGGTTTTTGTTTATTTGTTTTTGAGATTTTTTTTTTTTGGTTTTGTATTTTGAGACAGGGTCTTGCTCTGTCTCCTGGACTAGAGTGCAACAATGGTGTCATCACAGCTCACTGCAGCCTCCAACTCCTGGGCTCAAGCGATCCTCCTGCCTCAGCCTCTTGAGTAGCTGGGACTACAGGTGTGCACCATCATGCCCGGCTAATTTTTTCTATATATTTTTAGTTGTCCAGCTAATTTCTTTCTATTTACAGTAGAGACGGGGTACTCGTTCTTGCTCATGCTGGTCTCAAACTCCTGACCTCAAGTGATCCTCCTGCCTCGGCCTCCCAGAGTGTTAGGATTACAGGCGTGAGCCACTTTCCCTGGTCGATATTGATTATTTTTGTATTCAACAGTTACAAATGAAGCAAAACCCTTTTGACCACCTCATATAAGACACAGTTCACATTTCAAGGCTCTCAGACAACTTAGGCGAAAAAAACTCCACGAGTTTCCAATCAGCCATTCATGTTCTGCGACCTCCAGACCCAAAGTGACTGAGCACAGTCTGGGTGTTCAGAGAATCACCGACCAGACAAACCACCCACAGAACAACTCCGCTTCAAGCTGTGATTTCCACTTTAGGGCATTTCTGTAAAGTATCTGAAAAGTTTCTGAGAAGGGTGACCTGTCATTGTCTCCCTGTCAGTGGTAACGGATATGTATATAGTTCAGTAACCTTCTTAAAAGATTGCTGAGAAAGATTGCGATTTTGTTGCTCTGTCTGGCAATACTGAGCAAGTCACCTTTTCATGTTTTTTATCAGGTAAAATAATGATGCAGCCAAAGGTGATGTATTCACTTGCTTGTTTTACACCTGAGGTATTTGAATCACCTGCATTTTATGAAGAAAAAGATAACCTCCATTTCTGCACTGGGTTTCTAAGTATCCTAGAGGCTTTCTATCTTGATAGGACAGGTGTTCAGCTTGTGGCTTACCTGGCTAAGACGTGAGCCCCAAGTGGTACCTGTGTGCAGGTGCCTGTCACCTAATTTCTCCTTTCTCTGTCTCTGCATGGGCACCTTCGGTCTGGAGCTCAAATCCTTCTCTTCTGAAGTATTTTCTTGGGATGTTATTTTGATCCTATTCATCCTCTGTTTCTCTCTTTCTTTTTTCTGAAACTCCTATTACTAGGCAGACTCAACCTGTCTTTTTTCTTATCTCCCCTCTTCTCTTTTCTGTCTCTTTGTCATCTTTCTTTCTTTCTTTTTTTTTTTTTTTTTTTTTTGAGACAGAGTCTCACTTTGTTGCCCAGGCTAGAGTGAGAGCCGTGGCGTCAGCCTAGCTCACAGCAACCTCAAACTCCTGGGCTCAAGCGATCCTTCTTGGTCTCCAGATGTTTTTTTTGTAATTCAATTTGTATTTTTTTCTTCTTTTTTAAAAATTTCTTTTCTTTTCATTATTATTTTTGTAGAGATGGAGTCTCTCTATGTTGCCCAGGCTGGTCTCAGACTCCCGGCTTCAAGCGATCCTCCCGCCTCGGCCTCCCAAAATGCTGGGTGAGCCACTGCACGCGGCCTGCTTAATTCTTAGTTCTCTGAGAATTCCTGGCTTTATTTGAAGTTTCTCAACCTCCGGATATGTCCCTTTGTTACTCCTCTGAAGTCTGAATTTACTTTATTTGCTTTTGCATCGGGTTTTCCTCACATGCCCTGAGATTTGCTGAAAAATTCTTGTTTCAGAGGCTGTGGACGTGTCCAAGTCTTGCTGCCTGTGGACGGCATCGCAAGTATGTGACCGTTTCTGGGCACCTCCGTATTTTGCTATCTCTGGAACATTTCTCCTTCTCTTGACTCAGTCCCTTACAGAGGAATTCGTGACACATGGATGCTTTGCAGGAGGAAGTCGCTGGGTATTTCAACACACAACATACACACACGGTCTCTCTCTCTTTCTGTCTCTCTCTTTGGAGAAACTCACATACGAATAAATTAGCCATTTTAAAGCAAACGATGCTTAATCATCTCATATATTTGCAATGTTCTTCAACAACCAATCTATGCAGACCCAGAACATTTCCATCACCCCAAAAAGATCCCTGGTGCCTAGTAAGCAGTCCTCCCGTGACCCCTTGGTGACCACGAGTCTGTTTTCTGCCTCTGTGGATTCGCCTATTCTGCACATTTCGTACAAATGGATTCCTGTAATACGCGACCTTTTGTATCTGGTGTGTTTTTCTGTGCGTGTTTTTAAGGTTCATCCATATTGTAGCAGGTGTCCCTGCTTCGTTTCATTTTAAGGCTGAATAATATTTCACTGGGTGGACGGATCGCATTTTCTTTATCTAAACATCTGTCTGTGAGCCTTAGCGCTGTTCCCACCTCTTGGCTATTGTGAGCAACACTGCTACGAATATTTGTGTACCTGAATTTGTTTGCATCCCCGTTTTTAATTCTTTGGAGCACATAGCTAATAGTAGCAGGCTTTCTCTTAATATATTATTATTATTATTTTTAACATAGTATCTCACCTTTGCCCTCAACCCTTCCTGCCATCCACGAATCTAGATCCTTCCTTGTTCATCACTGCAAAGAACACATTCCCAGTCGTTTGCCAAAGTCAGCAAGATGCATTCATTGGGCTGCAAGGAGTGGGAAGAAATTTCTTACAAGGACTTTCATGCAAATCTCTTGTTTCCAGCTCTGTTTCTGCCCCTCAACAGGCACCTGCTGCCTCTGATTCCTAATATTTTTCGAGAATTCTGGGGCTTGTTTCTTGTTGGTTTCCCTGTCACTGTTAGTTCATTGTGGTCATCTCTGTCCTGCTACCATGACAAGTTAGTACTAGCTTATGTGGAAGTCCAAGATCCCGGCGTGGCAGAGGCTGTGTCTGGTGGGGACTCACTTCCTGGTTCATAGACGGCGCCTTCTCGCTGTGTCCTCGCGTGGTGGAAGGGGCGAGGGAGCTCTCTGGGGTCCCTTTTATAAGGACACGGATCCCATCCATGAGGCTCCACCCTCAGGACCTCGTCACCTCCCAAAGGCCCCACCTCCCAACCTTGGGGGTGAGGGTTTTAACACATAGATGTTGGGAAGACACAAACTTTCAGACCATAGCACCCATCTGCCTCCAAGCTTTGAAAGGGTCACCCCTGTCTTTTGTTTGCTGTGTTCTCACATATTCTTTTTGTCTTTCGTTTTGCCTTTAATTTCTGCCTACACAGGTTTCAAGGAGGGGAAGAGAGAGAAAGAAGAGAGAGAGAGAGAGAGAGAGAGAGAGACAGACAGACAGACAGACACACACAAAGAGGGAAGAAAGATAAATGATTGTATTAAATCAGCTATATTTAACAACAAGCTCAGTTTTTTTGCTGTTTATAAACCTGCATTTCTCATTAGGATTTATGAGCTGGGCAAGGGTAAACACAATTATTTCTGACTGCTAGCACGGTGGCTCAGAACAAGAGCCGTCAGACCTCGCGTTCATTAAGTGGGCAGACAGGGTCCGTGGATGTCAACGTTAATTAGCATCTGGAGTTGCAAATATTTCTCCTCCTCCTCAAACGTGCTACCTAGCAAATCAGAGACATTAAATCAAGCTTGCTTATGTGCCTGAGAGAAGAGGAGATAGATAAATGTTTCGAAATGAGAATGTTTTAAAAGTGATCAAGATTCAAGGATAGGGGAACCTCTGGGCTTCTGGGTCCCCCGGAGATTGGGAGGGAAATGACTCTTATGGTGTTACGCGGTTGTGATATTTTAGAGCATGAATGATAAAGAGAAGAAACTATAGAATAATAGAGAGAGGGAGAGAAAGAAACAGAGAGAGAGAGAGAGAGATATTAACAGAGGGAGAGAGAGAAGGAGAGAGGGGAGAGAGAGAGACGCAAAGGGTTGAGGGGAAAAGGGACTGCACTTTGGCACAATGGTACTGGAAGCTCAGAGCTAACATCGAATGCCTTCACTATTTTGGCGGGAAATGTGGAGGACTTCACACCCAGCCCGGCATGCCACACGAGGGACCGAACACGAAGGCTGGCGTTCTGCAGATGTGGGATGTCTCGTCATGCCAATTCCCATGCACCCTTGCTGGGAATCCACTGGTCCATGCAGTCCAGAAAACACCAGGGCAAATCAAGCATGAGGGAGACTTGGAATCCAGGATCCGAGGTAGCTAACAGAATAAAGAGATAAAGGAATTCTTGAGGAATTTTCAGGATGGCAACAAAAATAACATCCTGTGATCTGCGAGTAGGGAACTGTCTTTAACATTTTATGCCCATTTTTTTGCATTTAACGGATGTGACTATTATTATTTCTATTTTCCAACAAGCCAAGGAAACTGAGCTGCAGAGAGATCGGGTTATCTGTTCGAGGTACTGTAAGGTACTGGGATGCACATGCAAACAGTTTGGAAAGGGGAAATCGTGCAAAAACAGCTGTGGTTGTGTCTCAGAAAGCCGGAGGTTGTAGGGTCCCCGGACGCTGCGTGCAACAAACTCATGTGACTACCCCATGTGGCTGAGTGTCTTTGCAAGGGATTTACAGTATTATTGATATAATAAGCCTGTGAAAAGAATTTTAAGAGGCAAGGTATGAAAAGGAGGCAATTCCAGGAAATGCAAGGAATTATGCAAGGAAGGGAGGTTAAGCACATTTCACCATTTATAGCATTCACATAATGTAGCCTTGAATATTCATTTAGTCAATATTCTGCTGTGGTCCTATCAGAAGGAAAAGAGTGTGTATGTGTGTGTGTGTGTGTGTGTGTGTGCATGGACACCCTAGAGGAAATAGTGATTGAGCAAGAAACCAAAAGCTATCACCCTCCAAACAGGAAGTTAATAGATACCATCTAAAGCTGAGAAACACAAGAGATTTCTGGGCAAAAATGTTTTCTTGAAATGTAAGGTAAATCTCAGGAGAAAAACAAAAAAAGAAGAAGAATGAACGTTGAGACAAAACATAAACCTGAGGTCCCGTTTCCTGTTTTGAGCTTTGTATATATCCCTTCGAAAACCATGAAAACTAAATTTAAAATTAAACAGGAAGAATTCTCGGGAAACCACAAAGCATGGCAAAGCCCTGAAGAAGTGGGTGTGATCCCCCATTTTCAACTTGGGGATTTGTGGATTAACTCCAGGACTTTCTCAGAATTTTCCACATAAAAAATAAAGAGAGTCCAAGTGTTCAATAAAAATTGAGACACTAAGAATTGATTCAGGTGTGCTGATCTCCATATAGCATGAGTTCCAGGGGAGACTGTGGTCTTATTTGAAGAAATGATAGGCAAAAATATCCCAAAGGGGAAGCCATCCATCCATCCATCCATCTATCCAACCATCCAACCATGTCCAACCATGTATCTACCCAACCATCCATCTATCCATCCACCTACCCATCCATCTACCCAAACCCCCATACACCCACACATCCATCCATCCATCCATGCACACATCCACCCATCCACCCACCCATTCAACATATGCCCATCCTCCCATCCACCCACACATCCATACATACACCCCCCCACACATCCATCTATCCACCCAACCACCCATCCATCCACCCACACATCCACACATTCACCCATCTATCTACCCAGACATCCATCCATCCACCCATCCTCCCATCCACCCACCCATCCATAATGCACCCCCCCACATCCATCTATCCACCCACTCATCCATTCATCCATCCATCCACCCATCCACCACCCATCCACCACTCATCCACCCATCCATCCACCCATCCATCCACCCATCCACCACTCATCCACCCATCCATCCACCCATCCATTCACCCACCCATACATCCATCCACTCACCCATCCACCCACCCATTCACCCATTGATAATGGGTAGATCAATGGTTAGATAATGGATGGATTGATGATGGATGGATGGATAATGGATGGATGGATGGATGGATACATAGATGAATGGTAGATGGATGGATGGATAGATCGATGATGGATGAATGGGTAGATAATGGGTAGATGAATGGTTAGACAATCGATGGATGGATGGATAAATAGATGAATGACGGATGGAAGGATGGATGGATGGATGGATGGGTGATGGATGGATAGATAATGGATGGATAGATGGATGGATACATAGATGAATGGTAGATGGATGGATGGATAGATCGATGATGGATGAATGGGTAGATAATGGGTAGATGAATGGTTAGACAATCGATGGATGGATGGATAAATAGATGAATGACAGATGGATGGAAGGATGGATGGATGGATGGGTGATGGAAGATGGATGTCTTCATGGAAAAGAATTGACATTCCAAAGGCTCTAAGTCTAGTGTGGATGCTGGTTTCTTACAAGTGTGCAATTAATGTAGGCAAACCTTATGTTCAATGTTAGATGAGACTGTATAAGAAATTGTGTGTGCGTGTGTGCATGTGGATAAAAGGGCATCTATGTGTCCATGTCAGCTGGGGTTCCTGGCTCCCCGAAGTGGAGGTAAAATCATCTCAAGCCTTTATTTGTACTCTTCATGGAGATTTGAATCTGTTTTCCAATTTTTGTGAACTCCCAGTGAGTCGGCGGGGAGGAAGGCTAGCTGGTTGTAGATGTCTTCTCCTTTAGGGCTGGACTTCCACCCACACCCCAGGATCTGAACTGAAGGCCGATCTCTTCCGCAACTTTCTAAGCAAACAGACCACACCCATGGTGGCTTCCTGGGGTAGCATTACAGACACAAAAAATGTGGCCCTGCGGGGGAGGGCAGAGAAAGAGTTTGCAACATGCACCATCCTGTTTCTAACCGGTTCCTCTGGATCCCCGGAGTTTCCTACTTGATCTCTTCTTCACTGATTTTGAAAATTCACCCAGATCTCCCCATCTTTTGCTCCCCCAAAACACATAGCCCACTGGGGTGCCCCACAGATCACCAAAGTTTCCATTTCAACAGATTCTCTTTTCTTCAAAGGGAGCTGTGGTTCTAAAAGCATAATTTTCTCCCCTCAATGGTATATGTATGCTTTTTTATGAGACTGTCAGTGTCAGGAAAACTAGCCTTAAAATATCCAACTGACCTGGGGTGAGATCATGGCATTGCATCTCAGGAGATTTTTGTGAAATCAAGACAAGATATTTTATGGAAAGAGCTTACCATATTTTGTTTGGCATTTAGTAACTAACCAATGATATGCGCTGTTTAACAATGAGAACTATAATACATTTCTTAAGTTTGGCACTTAATAATTAATAGTAATATAATAATAATATCAATAAATATATATTTTATGTATTTTTAATAGTTCCACATGCCCTCTGACATAAGCTGATGTTGTTTTGGCTGGATATTGCAGATTTAGGCACTATTTACTACATGTCAAAAATTATTTAAAAAATCCTTCTATTTGCAGATGAGTATGAAGAGTGGTGAAAATGTTAAATTATACAAAGTGTAATCATCCCAAAGCAGACTGGCACCCTGTTACTCAGATTGAGTGTGAGCTTCTTGGCATCTCGCTGCTTTTAAGAAGTTGTAATATCTGACATAGGTAGTTTACTTGGGGTTAGGAAAACTGTCAATGTTCCTATTTATAATGAAGCTCTAGTCTGTTTTCCCAGTTTCTCAGTTCCTTTCAAAAATAAGCCAGTTCCTTTAAGAAAGAGAAAAAGAGAAGAACTCTATTGTGAGCATTTCTATTTTTCAATCTGGGCTTCTCTCTCTCTTCTCTGTGGTTGAATCAACCCCCTCCAGGGGGGTTTCCTCCGTTTTTGTTTGTTTCATATGCCTTTTGCCTTTCTCAGCCCCTCCCAACCACAGATACCACAGCCCTCCTGTCTCTGTGTTCAGCTCAGACTGGGCCTGGGCAGATGCTAAGTTCCTCTCCACCCGCAGGAAGAATTATGGTTTAAACCCAGGGCATGTCAGTATCTGACAATCCAGAAATTTCTCACCCTCTGAGTAGTTCTGTCATCCTCTCCCTAGCTCTCACCGTACAGACCAATGTATGTGCTAGGAGGGAGATGTCAGACTTGGCCCTTGAGACTCTCTCTCGGAAGACTTGGTCTTGATCCTATAGTATGGCCCTTGTTTGCCTTCTGCCATCTCTGTCTGAGACTCAGCTGCTGACCTAATTGTGAATTTTGCACCCATTGCCAGTTCTTGCTGCTTTGCCTGGTGGAAATAAAAAAGCACCAACAAAATGAGAACAAGTGAAGAGATTGCTGTAGCAAGGGGTTCAGCCAGCATCACCCACCTACATATTCCCCTACACATCCATTCATCCATCCATCTGTTACATACCCATCTATCCATCGATCATCCATCCATCATCTATTCACCCATCCACCCACTTATCCATTCTCTATTCATCTGTCATCATCCACTCATCAATCCATCCATCATCCCTCCATCTATCCATCTACCCCTCCATTCATCCATCCATCTATCCATTACACATTCATGTGCCCATTCATCCATCATCCATCCATCCATGGATTCATTTGTCCATCCATCCAGCATCTATTCATTAATCCATCCATCACCCATACATTATCTAGTCATTCACCCATCCATTGTCTATTCATCCATTTATCCATCCATCATCCATTCATCCATTTATCTGTTATATATCCATCCATCCACCCATTCATCCTTCACTCATCTACCCATGGATCCATCCTTCCACTCATCCATCCATCCATTATCTAGGCACCAACCTATCCATGCACCTATCCATTATCCATTCATCCATCCATCATCCATCTATCCATCCATTTATCCATCATATATCCATCCACCCATTCATCCATCACCCATCCATCCATGGATCCATCCATGGATCCTTCCATCCATCCATTCATCCATGCACTTATCCATATCTATTCATCCATCTATAATCCATCCACTATGTATTTATCATCCATCCATCTATTCATTGATCTAGCCATCATCCAGCCATCCATCTATTCATTGATCTATCCATCATCCATCCATCCATCCATCCATCTACCCATCCATCCATCCATCCATTGATCCTCTATATTTTCATGTGCCCATTCATCCATCCACCCAAGGATCCATTGATTCATTTATCCATCCATCCATCATCTATTCATTAATCCATCCATAATCCACCTATTATCCATCCATCCATCCATCCATCCATCCATCATCCATTCATCCACCCACGCACCCACCTATCCACCCACTGAAAAGAATCTGGCAGAGACTCAAAGGCAGGCAGGGGCATGGGAAAGGCTTACAGCAGAGAAAAAGGAAGTCTTCGGATACACCGTCAATGGAGGCTGGTGGTGCAAGAGCTGTAGGTGTCTCACTGTAGATTTGCATTTCTCTGGCCCATCCTAAGCTGGAAGTGGTGACAAAAATTAGGGAAGCTGCCAGTGCTTAAACAAGTCACGGTTGTTTGGGGGCATTGTTACAGAGGTGATTGTTTGGTTTCTGGGTTGTCACTCAAGGTGGTGTTCTGACTGAGTACACATCTGTCTTGTAAATAAATAGTAGGTTGGCTCTCTGGACCGGTTGGTATAGGCAGTGGATTGATTTCCTTGGCTGGTTGCTGCAGGTCTTGTGTGAGTCAGAGTTCTATTTTTAACTACGGTCCGGCCCTTACCATTTCTATACTCAGTCTCTTGGCCCCATGCACCATACCGTGCTCTGAGACAGCCGGCCAGGCCTGGGGTGGCTTCAGAGCTGGGGAACCCCTTTTGGTCAGTGACCTCACAAAACTGTAGGACTCTCCTTGAACCCACAACTGCCCATTTCTTTTATTTGTTTGTTTATTTGTTTGTTTGTTTATTTTCAGCACGTTATGGGAAGCCCATTTCTTTTTTTCTTTTTTTTCCTTTTCCTGCCAGCAATTTCTGCAAAATCTGGGTCCAATTCATATGTTTTAGCAAGGCTGGGCAAACTTTTTCTGCATAGGGCCACAGATGAAAGATTTTTGGCTTTGCAGGTAGTGTAGTCTCTGTTGCAAAAGTTCAAACCCTGTCGAGACAGCAGGAAGCAACTCTAGGCAATACCTGAGGGATGATGGGTGCACCTGTGTTCCCACAAAACTTTATTTACAAACGCAGGCCGCTGGCCCTTGTACCATTAGTATACAGCATTGAGCATCATTAGAGCCAGTTTAAATCTGAGAGTTGAATCTGTAGCATAGAATACAGGAAAGGAAACTGTCTAAATTTGCCTATGAGTAGATATTGCTAAACATTAGCAAAGGGGTTTATCTAACATGTCTGTTTCTTGCTGTCATCATCAGGGTTTTATTCCTGTCTCTAAGAATAATCCCAGTTACTATTAGGGAAGATCCTGCATGTCCTGCTCATTGGCTGGGAAGAGAGAAAATAAAGACAACATTCACGTTCTCCATAGAGAGAGGTAGGATGTCTTCCACTTTCTGTTAAATGCAGCAATTGAATTCATTTGTGTACCTTTTCTGGAGAAATGCACTATTCCAATCCTTTGCTTGCTTTTAAATTGATTTTTTTTAAAACTATATTTTGTTGAGTTATAAGCATTCTTTATATATTCTAGATACAAGTCTTTTATTGGATATATGATTTGCAAACTTTTGCTCCCAATCATGTGGGTTGGCTTTTTACTTTTTTTTACTGGTGTCCCTTGAAACATAAAGTTTTAAGTTTTGATGATGTGGGCCTTCACTTGTTAACTGAGATTTTTTTATTATTAAATGATGAGAAATGATAGGAGAGAATTGAACACAACTTTGCAACATAATAGTTTTCTTTCACTGAACATGCTTGAGTCTGCCCCAAAATGAAAATCATTGTGTTGGAGGAATGACTCAGAAGAAAGAAAAGAAAAGCAATGTTTTTGCCTGTTTCAAATTATTGGTATCAAATAAACTATTAATTTCCCAGGTGTTTCCTCCAACTGACAATCAATTATTATGAATTTCACAGAATCGTATCTTTGTTTCCATCCTAGAGGGTCTTGAATGTGGTTTAATATGTGCTGGAGGGATTAAGTGATTTTAAAAGTGAACATAAATAGCCCCCCCAAAAATCAGTTGTTTAAACACTCTATAATGCACTTTTAAAAAAATGGATGTTTTCCCCCAACCAAACAATGCTTGAGTATTTCAGAATGTGGTTAGGTAGGAATTTATGTCATTAACAAAACTAAAATAATTTCTACCAAATTCTTCCACCTGTCCAGAGCAACATGCTTCCTTTGGGTTTGAAAAATGAGAATGCAGCCTGAAAAATATACATTTTCATTGTGTCTAAAAACCAACCTTTGGCTGGTGTGTAGAAATAAGGAAGACTGGTTTGGGGCATCCAATCATTTTAGATAAATACCCTTTGCTGTTTTCTTTCTTTTTTTTTTTTTTAAGGATTTTTTTATCCTCCTTTGAAAAATAATATTAGAACTAGATCTTTTCTAAAAACATAGGAACCACTCAGCATGCACATATAAAATTTAAGGACATTGTTTGCTAAGCACATCGAGACCTTAATGTTAAAAAAAAAGTGGATGCTATTAGAAAATCAGCTTTTGCAGAACCCTAAATAATATATTTGCCAAGAGAGATCCCCTTTGAGGATGTCTGTTCATTTTTGAAATTGGCCTCAAACTTCTAACCATCTGATATGTTAATTTCTGTGTAATGATCCAAAGCATGGAAATCATGATGTTCAAGCTAAAGCAGAAAATTTCAAGCAGGTGAATGTGTGCAAAAACATATAAATTATCCTGAAGAATCACTCCATCACTGGGGTGATGTCCAGCCTGGCGTTTCCAAGAAACCCTAGAATCCCAGAGCTTAAATATTCAGAGCTCCAGATGAAGTCACGTGCATTTTTATTTTTTTGGTCTCACTAAAAATATAATGGCCCCGTGCATTTTTTCAATCATCTTTTATATTTGTCCCATCATGCTTGTAATTAAAAGAATCATAGGAGGTCAAATGTGTGGGGCAAGGTTTTTTTCTTGTGTGTGTGTGTGTGTGTGTGTGTGTGTGTCTATTGTATTTATTTATTTATTAGCTTTCTTCTATTTTTAAGATGAGTAGACTTTATGTTTTTAGGTAGTTTCAGGTTTATAGAAAAATTGACCAGAAAGTACAAAGAGTTCCCACGTACCCACGTTTCCCCTATAGACATAAAGTTTCCCCTGTCATGAACAGGTTGCAACAGTGTGATACATTGGTTGCAATTGGAGAGCTGATACTGTTGCATCATTATTAACCCAAGTGAGTGCACAGTTTCCATTAGGGCTCATCTTTAGTGCTGGGCAGTTCTGTGGGTTTTGACAAATAGGGAATGACTTGCATGGTCATCACAGTATCATACGGAACAGTCTCAACACACCCCCAAATCACTTACTTTCCACCTATTCCTGTTCCTGCCCTCCCCCAGGCCCTTGGCAACCACTGATCTTTTGTTTCTCCATTTGCCTTTTGCCTCTTTTTAATTGTTAATCTATACCAAAGTGCCGTGAAGCTGAAAAGCATCACTGCAGAGTTGAATTATTTGGTTCCGTAATGGTACATCGATGGTATAACTCTACCCGAGGAAGGAGAACATAAAATATACTGTGTCTGCCGCCCCTGAAGTTCATTCATTTCAGTACAATTTGCCGGGATGAGACGCTGACCTCTCCCTTAGGCAGTGCCGGGCTCTCTGCCCGTTGCTGATATTTTTGCCAACGCGGCAGATGGGCATCCTGGCCATTCCGAAAGCCCCGCTGTTTCGGGGTCTGTTCTTGGGGCTGTCACTTACCCTTGCCATATTGAATTTACAGATGATTCAAGGGAACGGTGACATCAATATGGTGTAGCAAAATGTCGGTGGCTTTATGTTTTAATACTTGCCTCTTTTGATCAAATTTCAGACAACAATATAGGGATTTAGAGGATAATTTTTTTTTAATTGCAGTGAAAGTCACATTATGCAAAATGAATGATTTTAAAGTGTGCAATTTGCTGACATAGAGTGCATTCACAATGTTGTACAAGAATGACCTCTGTCTCGCTCGAAAACATTTCTATTACCCCAAAGGGAGACTGTTTGTCTCCCACAGACCTTGGCCACGGCTCATGTATTTTCTGTCTCTATGGGTGCACCTACAGAATGCAACTTTTTTTTGGTAACCGTTAACCTTCTGTGGGTTACAAGAAGATTGCCACTTCCCTATCTGGTACTCAGTTTATACAGTGTAACCTGCCTGGTAGGTATTTGTATTTGCAAACAGCTTCCTGGGACCGAGTTTCAAAAATGACTTAAATCTGTTATGTGTGCATATTCAAATAGACGCACAGTTTTTGCAGAAGTTGCAGCAGTAAGGATTGGGATAAAGGAGGGGCATGTTTGACTGGAACACTCCATTCCGTTATTTTCCTTGCGCCAATCAACAGTGACAGGTGTTCGGAAAGGAGACCCAGTTGTGAGCTGAATAGGATACCAGGGGAGACGTCCATCTCGCCTGCAACGGGGAAAATGCCAACCTGCCCGACTTTATTACCCATCGTATGATTGAGGCGTAGCTGGAAGGATCGAGGCTGGACCCCCTAGCCCAAGGCAAGCACCACTTGACTGACAGTAACCCGTGACAGGCACAGCCCTGCTGGAAATGACAAAGTCATTTATGAGCCTGTGATACACCATTTTTATGTTTAATACATGAGCTGGATGGACACCTCATCTGGAAAGTCTCTTTAAAGGCAACAACAATGAAAAAGAAACCTCTTTTAAAAAAATAAACAAAACCAAAGAGAAAAAGAAATTAAATCCCTCACACCGCACTATTCTGTTTTATCGAAATGAAATAGGGTAAGACTAAAATATGATGAGACCGATAGCATTACGACTTTCATATTTCAAGTTCTACCGTGTTTCCCTGAAAATAAGCCCTACCCATAAAATAAGCCCTGGCAGGATTTCTGAGCATTTGCGCAATAGAAGCCCTACCCCGAAAATAAGACCTAGCGATGGGCGTGGCTACACAGCGCATCTGCACAACCCAGGCATTTCGTCGCAGAGCGGGAAAGAACACGAGCAGCCCTTCTCATCTGCCCCAGGAGAGCTCTAGTGCTCGACACGAGAGATTGGGGCTGATGGCTCTAAAGGAAATAGAGTCGGAAGAC
>CAUYPO010072764.1:0-21482 GCA_963574435.1 Cheirogaleus major
GTTAATTCAAGATGGATAAAAGACTCAAATGTAAGGTTTTATGAAACCATAAAAATTCTAGAAGAAAGTGTAAGAAAAACTTTTCTAAACATTGGCATAGGCAAAGGATTTATGACTAAGACATTAGAGGCAAATACAACAACAACAACAACAAAAGTAAATAAATGGGACTTGATTAAATAAAAAGCTTCTGCACAGCAAAGCAAATAGACAGGGACACCTGCACTCGAATGTTTATAGCAGCACAGTTCACAATTGCAAAGTTGTGGAAACAACCCAGGTGCCCATCAATACATGAATGGATTAATAAAATGTGTTATATGTATACCATGGAGTACTATTAAGCTTTAAGAAACAATGGTGACATAGCACTTCTTGTATTTTCCTGGATAGAGCTGGAACCCATTCTACTAAGTGAAGTATCTCAAGAATGGAAAAACAAGCACCACATGTACTCACCAGCAAATTGGTTTTAACAGAGCAACACCTAAGTGGACATATAGGAATAACATTTATCAGGTGTCGGGTGGGTGGGAGGGAGGAGGAGGGGATGGGTATATACAAACATAATGAGTGAGATGTGCAACGTTTGGGGGATGGTCACACTTGAAGCTCTGACTCGAGGGGGAATGGGGTCATGGGCAATATCCGTAACCTTAACATTTGTACCCCCATAATAGGCTGAAATTTGAAAAATAAAATAAAATAATAATTTAAAGAAACCACTATGAGGTATCCTGTCATCCCACTTAGAATGGCTATTATCAAAAAGACAAAGATGACAGATGCTGGCAAGGATGCAGAAAAAAGTGAACTCTTATATAGTGTCGGTGGAAATGTAAATTAGTGCAGCCATTATGGAAAACGGTATGGAGGTTTCTCAGAAAACTAAAACTAGAACTACCATATGATCCAGCAATCCCACTACTGGGTATTTATCCAAAGGAAAGGAAATCAGTATATCAGAGGGATACTGGCAGCCCCATGTTTTTGGCAGCACTATTCACAATAGCAATCCAAGTGTTCATCAACAGATGCATGGATAAAGAGAATGTAATATATGGACACAGTGGGATACTATTCAGCCATTTGAAAGGATGAAATCTTGTCATTTGCAGCAACATGGATGGAACTAGAGATCATTTTGTTTAGCGAAATAAGCCAGGCACGGAAAGACAAATATTTTATGTTCTTGCTCATATGTGGGAGCTAAAAAAAGTGGATCTCATGAGTAGAATGGTGGTTACTAAAGGCTCGGGATGGAAGAGGAAGACGGGGATGAACAGAGAAGTTGGTCAAGAGGTATAAAAATGCAGTTAGATAGAAGGAATAAGTTCTAGTATCATATAGTGCAGTAGGGAAGTTATAGTTAACAATAATTTATTGTACATTTCAAAATAGCTAGAAGATTTGAAATGTTCTCAGTAGAAAGAAGTGATAAATGTTTGATGGATATCCTAAATACTGTGATTGGATCATTACACATTGAATGCATGTATCAAAAATCACATATATGCTCTAAGTTTGTACAATTATGTGTATCAATAAAATTGTTTTTAAATATCCCTGAACTATTTAAAATATAAAAAAAATAAGGGAAACTTGGTGAGGGATATATGCAAAATCCTGTAGTATCTTTGCAACTTTTTTGTAAACCTAAAACTATTCTAAAATTAAAAGTGTACTAAAAGCAAAAAATAATTCGAGCATGTTCTTTATAAAAATTGGTGAGCCAATTCTAAATTTCAATAGAAATGTAAAGTACCTAGAATATCAAAGACAATCTTCAAGAGAAATCACAAAGTGGGAGGACATACATTATCAGATTTCAAGACCTATTACAAAGCTAAAGTAATTAAGGCAGTGTGGCATTTGTATAAGAATACATAAATAGATCAGTGGAACAAATAGAGAACCCAGAATTAGATCCACATAAATGCAATTACTCAAATTTTGGCAAAGGTGCCAATTTGATTTAATAGGGAAACGAGGGTCCTTTTAATATATAATGCTGGAACAACTGGATATGCACATAAGAAAGAAATAAATCTTAACGCCATACTACACACCATACACAGAAATTAATTCAAAGTGGCTCTTAGATCTAAATGTGACGGCTTAAACTATATAATTTTTTGAAGAAAACAGGAAAAAAATAGAAAAATATATTTGCAGTGTTGAGGTAAGTGAAGATTTCTTGGCCAAAAAGCAAAAAGGACTAAATATAGAAGAAAAATTGTTGAATTGGATGTCATCAAAATTTAAAACTTCTGCTCATCCAAAGACATCATTAAGTGAAAAGTGAAAAATATCCACAATAACCATATCTGACAAAGACATAGTCAGAATATATAAAGAACTCTTACAAATCAATAAGCAAAGACACACAACTGAATTTTTTAAAGTGGGCAAAAACCCTGAAAAGACATTTTACAAAAGAAGATATTCAAATGACCCACATGCATGTGAAAAGGCACTTAACATCATTGCTTATTAGGGAAATGTAAATTAAAGTCACAATGTGATATCACTGCACACATAATGGAATGGGTATACAATTAAAAAGATAATATGAAATATTAGTATGATTTGAAGCAACTGAAACTCTCATATATTGATGATGGGAATGTAAAATTAAAAATTACTTTGGAAAACAGTTTGACAATTTCTAATAAAATTAAACATACAACCACCCTATGTATACAAAAAAAAACTTGTGCAAAAATATGTGTAGTAGCTTCAGTCATAGTAAGCAAGGTGAAAACAACCCAAATATCCATCAAGAAAATAGATAAACAGATCATCAATTTAAAAAAAAAGTGATACACTTAAGACATAAGTCATTTTACTGCATGTAAATTAAACTTCAATTTTAAAAGAAGTTGAATGACCTGGAGATGATGAGGGAAGGCTTTGGGGACTATTTGGCACTAGTGCACAATGCAGATTAATACCAGGCGAGCATGTGCCTCATCTGAATGTAAGAGCTCACTTTGGAAATTTGAGGAGTGCAGGGGTGGGAATGAGAGGGCCAGGGATGATGCTAGCACCTCATAAAAATTATCTTCCCTCACAAAATATCTCTTTGTCTTATGAATCCAATTGTCTTGAGTCCAGATAACACTTGCACGTCCTGGCAGAAGGAGATATTGCTGCTCAGAACTCTATTTAAATTCCTCTAAATTTGACTGTGCGTATTCCTAAAAGAATAATGGACTGGATAGTGACTTCACCTCACTAGGCTCAATTGAGACTGACCATAGGTGACACCTTGCTCCCCTATGTAAAGAGAGTCCCATCATCCTTTGCCCGTCTAACCCTATGGCTTCTTCCTGCAAATGGCCCTGAGAAGCAATGCTGGAAAGCCCATTCCTGCCACATGCCTGTAGAGGGCAATATAGCTGAACCCGAGATGTTCACCCAGAGAAGCCCAGGCTTGGTGAAGACAGTTAATAAATGGCAAAAGTGGGGGAACTGTGGCAGATGGAAAGAGATCACTTAGTGGAGAATAATGTCTGGAAAGGAAGTTGTCATTCCTTTCTTAAAGCAAGAGAGTGTAATTCTCAGCTGTTTCTCCCATACGTGGTGCTCAGTCATGGCCAAATACACATAGATGCCCAGGATTCACTTTCCCTGATGGAGGAAGGGAACAAAAGCCATACTACAGCAATTATCTGAGACCTGCTTATGAGATTTGGAGAGAAGATATCTGAGTTCCTTCCTTAATGGCCTGCCTAAATACTAGTTGGTTGGGATTATGTCAAAAAATCATGTTTTGGTCACATTTTGTTGTTTTGGTTGTCATGCTGATTCTGTGGCACTAAGAGGATTCCTGCCTTTCCACCTCACTAGACATATTGTTACTGTCAGCTCACGGCTGCTACGTTATTGCCATAAACCAGGGTGACACCACATTGTTAAAACAAATAGCTGGGTAGGAGGGAGACACGTTGCTGTTGTCCACCTAGAACTTTGGAGTCTACTTTGCCCTTTTGACTACAGCAGGTATCAATATGTTTGTAAAATGATAGAGCAGGCATTCAAAGAATCACAATAATGCCCAAAAGGGGAGTATTGGCATGACACGGTTGTTACCTATCAATGATGATTTCACCCTGGAACTTCCAAAAACAATGATTATGGGAAGCCTTTGGGATTCTCAAAGGGTACCTGGGAATTGAGTATGTTCACCCTGCAATCTCTTGAGGAACACCCTACTTTTTTGGTGCTCGTGGTTTACTCGAATGGGGCTTGTGCCACAAATACTCATGGCCACAAATACTCATACTCACTTGTGATCACACACCCAACGTATGCTATTGCATCTGGAACTGGTACAACTCTCATAACTTCCCCGTGGATAAATCGTGTAAAACTTCATTCTCACGCCATACCGAAAATCCGGCACTAAGGAGCCCCTAACAACATCAACATCCCTTGAACCCAAAGAACATAGAACACTAATCTACCTTCATCACTTGTCTCTGGACTAGCACACATGTGCCACGTGCACGTGTGCACACACACACACACACACACACCACGCATCACAAACCACACCTTTCCTCTGCCTGAAAACTCTTTCTCCCCGCATGCTAAGCTATCCCACACCAAAAAACAAAAGAGCATCTCACTTCCATAGACATCCTCATCTTCCAAAATACTCACCACTGTCCCTACACCCTAGTCACCCACAAATGGGGAGCTGAGTCACACCTCTGAGACGTGATCCTGAAGCCTGGGAGGCTCTGGGAATATTCTCGGCACCAGGGAAGAGGCACCGGCATGCCCCGTCCCCTGGGGTTGTGCTTCGCTTTCTAACTTGGAGAAGGCACAGAGCGAGATCCGGAGGGACCAGCAGGCAGAGAGAATGCCCTGTTCCCTCAGGGCACAAAAGGCCCCAAGAAGCCTGGCAAAGGGAGGTTGAAGCCCACGGCGGGGGGAGGTCTCCAGACCACACAGTCCTCACTCAGTGGCTCTGGGTGGCTCTGCCTTCTGAAATCAGGAGTCGGAAAGGTGCTGGGTGGGGCCAGAGGTGGGGAATGAGAGAGGAATCTGAAGCCGTGTCAGGAAAACCTGTGACCCCCGTCAACATCTCCCCCACTCCTTGTTCCCCTCTAGGCCATCGGTGAGGGGGCTACCAGGAGGCTGCAGCCTATTGCTGAGGTGTGGATTCTGAATAAATTGGCAAACATGGCACAGAAAGCGCTTCTGCCCCCGGAGAGACTGCGGTGGAGAGAAGACATGTGGCTGGAGGAGGCACCATGACTAACTGTCCCCGCGTACAGCCCATCTATCAGGTACGCCCGCCTCGCTGCCTGCCACCGAGAACAGTGGCGTCCAGAGTGTCTATGAACCAAACCTTGGCAAAAATCATTCCAAGTGTTTTTATAAGACACCAATAAATCAGGAAAGGGTTATCCATGTGTTATTGTCCAAATGAACCCAATGAAATCAAGCATTTTCCATGTATACAGAAAGGAGTGGGTGGTCACTATGACTAAGCCTCTGGTTTTCGCATGTTTGGTTAACCTAAGTGCAGGCCAGGCAAGCTTCCAACATTCGACCACGACTGGTTAACTTCACTAAAATGTTTTTTCTCTGCCTCATAGTGTAAATCGCTAATGTTTGGGGTACTGACCACCTGCCAGGCATTGTGCTTTTGCCTGCTTTTGTTCATTGAGTCCTCCCAGCAACTCTGAGATAGGCGCTCCCATTATCCCCACTTTATAGACGGAGAAATTGTGCCACAGGGAGGTTGGGTAACTTGCCCTACACCCCTGGCCTGATGAGGGGCAGGACCACAGCCCTAGAAGGGGACCAGGGCCCATTCTCTCAGCCTCCGTGCACATGAACTCTTTTCATGGAGAAGTCAAGAGGCCCAGGTTCCATTCTTGACTTTGTAAATAAAATGTCTCAATAAAAATGTCATGATAATTCAGGTCTTGCACCCCATCAACCCTCAATTTCTCCTTTCTTTACAATGAGGGAATCGGGCTCCATGATCTCTAAGAGTTTCTCCAGCTCACGGCCCCTAGGAGTCTGTTTCAAAGTTGGAGCAATAAGAAACAACGTGGCTCCTGCCGTGCCTGGCCGGTCTCGGCTCTCGCACAGTTACGTGGAGTGCTGCTCTTTAGACAGCGGCTTGAGCCCCGTCGCATTTCATCCTTACATCCGTTCAGAATCCTGAATGACCATCCAGGCATTCTTTCATTCTGAAAATATTTGTCAAGGGACCATTGTGTTCCAGGCACCGTGCCAGGTAGGGTGGGGTGACAGGGAACCAGATGCGGTCCTTACGCTTGGGCAGCCCACAGTCTAGCGGGGAAGACGGTGTTTGTCGTGAGCACTAAGACCAGTTCTGCATTGCGTGCGAGCAGGGCACGGATCCAGACCTGGGGGAGGAACATCAGGGCAGGCGTCTGGAAGGATGTGACACGCAATCTGAGCCTGAAGGGTGAGGACTCGTCACCAGGGCTAACACACGGGAGGATGGGCATTCTCAGGTAGATGGAATGGTGTGTCCCTAAGGCAAGAAGCAGCACAGAGCACAGAACGCAAGAGGATAGGGAAGAAGGCAGGAGACGAGGCAGCAGAGGTTGGCCTCCCATCTGCAGGTGACAGGAGACTCGGGCAGCACAAAAGTGTCTGTGCTGTCTCAACTGGGTTTGGTTAAATCGTGTACCCCTAAAAAGGTATGCTGGATTCCTAACCCTTAATTTCCTCAGAATGTGGCCTTACCTTTCCTTTGGAGATGGGGCCCTTACAGAATCCAGTTAAAATGTGTCACTAGGGTGGGCCCTAATCCAACACGACTGGTGTCCTTATAAAAAGAGGAAATTTGGTCAAAGAAACAGAAACATGCATGCATGAGGGAGACGGTGTGAAGAGACGCAGGGAGAAGACAGTTATCTGCAAGCCAAGGAGAGACGTCAGAACACGCCCCTCAGGCACAGCCCTCAGCAGGAACCAGTCCCGACAACCCCTCAGTTTCAGACTTCCAGCCTCCAGAGCTGTGAGGCGACAGATTTCTGTTGTTTACACCACTCAGTTTCTAGTACTTCATTAAGGCTGCCCTATCAAATTCATACAATGACTTATTTGTATTTTGTAACAATTGATCTGCCTACAGTGTAGAGAATGGGTTGAAAGGGGACAGTCTTGTCTGCCAGGAGACCAGTTTGGAGGCAGGAAATGACAAAGGTCTCCGTGAGGCAGGAATAGCTGAGACAGAGACTCTGACAGATTAGGAGACCTTTGGGGCAGAGTGTCTAGGCTGCAGTTCAGGCTGAGTACGTGACATGAGAGAAAATGAGGACTCAAGGGCTGTGTCCAGTCCATGTTTGCAGCTCAGGTAAACATGTGACCAGAGCACAGTCTAGCCAACCACCTCATCAGGAATGTCAGGCACAAGCTCTGTGCAAATAGGTAAATGAAGGATACACTGCATAGTCACCACCTTTAGCTTAACACCCAGTTCGGCTTTTACCTTGACGTGCCCCCAGCTTCAATGCCAGGCGAGGTTTCATTTCTTCAACACATACTCACCGACCACCCACACTGTGCCAGAGACTGTACCAAGCTTTGGGAACATAATGGTGAGATGAAGGAAACAGGGTCTCTGTGTATTATGAGGACAGATTAATAAATGAATAATTACAGACTGTGATAAGAGCTAGCGAGCATACAGCAGGTGACTTGATCCAGAAAAGTGATGGCTGAGCTGATATCCAAAAGACAATAGGCAAGTGGAGAAGCATCTAGGACGAGGACGTCATGAGCCAAGGTGGGAAGGGACCTGGCACAAGTGAGGGACTGGGTGAAGTCCCTGGGGAAAGTAGGCATGGGATGAACCTGGAGGGGCTAGTGAGCATTTATCCTAAGGATTGGGAAGCCTTCAGAGGGATTTGGAATTCCACAGTAGGGACTCAACAAGTATTTATTAAATGAAGAAGGACTTTGTACTGGGTTGAGTCCTGTCCCCCCACCATTCATGCCCACCCCGAACCTCAGAATGTGACCTTATTTGGAAATAGGGTCTTTGTAGATGTGATCAAGTTAAGATGAGGCCACACCAGATTAAAGTGGACCCTAATCCAGTGGCTGCTGTCCTTATAAAAAATGAGAAATTTGGACACAGAGAGGAGAATGCCACATGAAGGCACAGAAACTGACACGGGGGAAGGCAGCTGTGTGCAGGGCAGAAGCAGAGGTTAAAGTGAGGCATCCACCAGCCCAGGAACATCAAGGATTGCCCACGGCCACCATAGCCAGGAGAGAGGCATGGAACAGGTTCTCCCTCAGAGCCTCCCAAAGGAACCAACCCAGCGGACACCCTGATTTTGGATTTCTATCCTCCAGAATTGTGAGCTAATACATTTCAATGGTTTTACACTACCCAGGGTCATGGTACTTAGTGACAGCAGCCCTAGAAAACTAATACAGACTTTAGCCTAGAAAGTTAGATGATCGCATGTTGATTGGTAAAAGATCACTGTAGCTGCAGTGCAGAGGATGGGTGGGGACGAGGTGTCAGGATGGGATACGGAAACACCAAATATGTCACTGAGACGACACTGCAGTAATCTAGGTGGGAAACCGTGGGCTTCGCCGGAGTGCTGGTGGGAGAGATGAAAAGAGTTATAAGATTCAAGAGACATTTAGGAGCTAAAATTGTGGGGATTCTTGAAGAAACAAAGCCCATGGTGATGGATAACAGATTAGAATGGGAGAAAATGGAAAAAAATTTCTAATTCCAGCAACACCTGCCCCCACACCCCGGATTCGCACGGCCAAAAGTCTTTTCCACGTCCCTCTGCGTTTAGCCTCACTCAGCACCTGCTGCTATTAATAGTTTCTTCCGTATCAGACATTTATCAGTACCTCTGACATATATCGTGTTTGTGGCTTACGCACTGCTTTTACATACATGTTCTTCGCACAAGAGCATCAGAAGCAGGTTTTATTTTATCTTATGTATGAGGAAAGTAAAACTCAGGGTGGTGATTTTGCCAAAGCTATCGTGAGTAGATGTTGGAGCTAGGATTCGAATCCACACCTTCCATCTCTACAACCAGGGTACTTTCCTCTGCCCTGACACAGAACAACACAGTAGCAGTCAACATGCGGTTCCAGAAAGGTCCTGTCTCTAGCAACTGCAGTAAGGGGCTACATCGCAGCATGGATTTCGAAAGCTTGCCCGTCACTGGAATAAAGCTGTTCCAGTAGAAACTTTCCATATTGAAAAAAAGCACCCTGTGCATTTGTTTCTGGCATCAATTTCTGAGGCTTTACTAAACTATGAGGATATGTTGTTTTATGTTTAAGATCCATCCTGGTTGGGATCCAGGCTCTGACCCTTCCAGGCTGCATGGTCTTGCGAAAAGCACTTAACAACTTTAACCTTGGTTTTCTGATCTGTTAAAAGCAAATACTCTGGAGAATTAGCTTGTAGGGTTGCTTTGAGTAATGCACATAAATACTTAGCTCAGTGCCTGACACATAGTAAGGATTCAATATGTCTTAGACATGACTGTTCTTATTTACCATCATTGCATACTCATTTTCAAATCATACAAAGCACAAGTATTTCTCCTACAAAGTCTCACAAACTCAAGTGAAGAGTGGTCAAATATTAAAAAATATGAGGACTGCAAGATTTTGCAAAGAAATACAAAATAGCTGCTTTCAGGAACATTCATGAACACCTGACAGGGAAGGGGATTTGGGCAGGAAGTAAAGGAAAGGGTAAAGCAAGATAAGAGGAGGAGGAAAAGGAGGAGGAAGAGGGGGAGGAGGGAGGTATACACTATCCCCACATTGTAGATAAGGACAACAAGAATCAGAGGTCAGGTAACCAGCCCAAGGCCACCCCCGCCAGAAAGTGAAGGAGCTGGCCTTAAAATGTACGATGCTCTTAGCAAAAACAGGACGCCGTGCTATGCTGCTTTCCAGTGCGTCCATCTCTACATCTGTAGCATTTTGTTGCACTTTTATTTAATAGTTGGCCTTCCCCACTAGTCTGCACCATCCTTAAGAAAAGGAACTGGGAATTACTCACCGTTGTAATCCCCATGTTGAGTTCCCAGTGAGTAGTTGATATTACACAACAGTGTTGAATAACTGTGAGTGCATGATGTCCCCAATGTCTAGGAATACTGTAATAGAGAGATTCACATACCAGACAGCTTCTTACAGGGTTTGAGTGGAAATGTTGGCTCCAAAGGGGTGACCATAAACACCATGGGCTCATGTCAGCATTATTTACCTGATTCACTTAGTTGTTTGAGTTTTTTGTTTATTTGTTTTGTTTGCAAGGATAGCAGAGAGGTGAATCACAGTGTGACATATCTGAATGATATTGATGAGGAGCTAGAGGAGTGTGGATCCCTGAGGTCCTCCTGGGCCTATTTCCAAGGGGAAATCCACTCTCTGATGTCCCTGCATTTAGGTTAAACGTATTTGTTGTTCAACTTATTTTTGTGGACTGTGGAAGGGAAGATGGAATAATGGACCATTTATAGGAATCCTAGGAGACAGAACAATAAATTGAAACTTTTTAAACTGAAAATTCTAGCATTTTCTATGTTTATTGGTATACACAGGATCATGAAAGGGGTCAACCAAACCAGCAGTGTCTCTGAGTTCATCCTCCTGGGACTCTCCTCCCGGCCCGAGGACCAGAAGCCGCTCTTTGCCCTGTTCCTCATCATGTACGTGGTCACCGTGGTGGGGAATTTGCTCATTGTCCTGGCCATCCGCTCTGACCCTCAGCTGCAAACACCCATGTATTTCTTCCTCAGCATCTTGTCCTTCGTTGACATTTGCTACACAACCACCATCGTTCCCAAGATGCTGGTGAACTTTCTGTCGAAGAAGAAGTCCATCTCCTATGCTGAGTGTATGGCTCAGATGTATTTCTTCTTGGCTTTTGCCAACACGGAAAGTTACCTCCTGGCAGCCATGGCCCTCGACCGCTATGTGGCCATCTGTGACCCCTTCCACTACGTCACCACCATGAGCCCCCGCCGCTGTGTCCTGCTGCTGGCCATCTCCTGCTCCATCTCTCACCTCCACTCTCTCCTACTAGTTCTTCTGATAACTCGGCTTCTCTTCTGCGACTCCAATGTTATCTACCACTTCCTCTGTGACATCAACCCTCTGCTGAAACTGTCCTGCTCCTCCACGTTTGTCAATGAAATGGTAATTAACACAGAAGGACTGATAACCTTGGTGACGCCCTTCATCTGCATTGTCATCTCTTACCTACGCATCCTCCTTGCTGTTCTTAAAATCCCCTCCGCCGCTGGGAAGCGGAAAGCCTTCTCCACCTGTGGCTCCCACCTCACCATGGTGACCCTCTTTTACGGCAGCATAATCTACGTTTATTTCCGGCCCCTGTCCAGCTACACCGTCAAGGACCGAGTGGCAACAGTCGTCTACACAGTTTTGTCCTCCATGCTTAACCCGTTTATCTACAGCCTGAGGAACAAAGACATGAAGCGGGGCCTGCGGAAGCTGATGAGCAGGAGGAGGTCCTAGGCGGCGCCTCCACGGACAGGCCCAGGAGAAGCTCTTCTGTGCGCCTCGTTTCTGCTGGTTCCTGGTGTATACGTTGAGCTACCGGAGGTTAGCATACCTAATCCCAGTGCTTTATAGGAAATGGTACAGAAGACAAGACTAGAGTGTTGTACCCAGGCTTATACATTTGGACCCATCAGTCAAGGCAGCCTTATCCAGGCCCCTTGATAGGCCCAGGGTCTTTGTACCCAATCCTAATTCCCCCTCCCATTCTCTTTTCCTAGTCAGTCCTTCCAAGTGAAGCTGAAAACTCATATTTTTCATTAATTTTTCTCGACCAAATTTCTCCTTGTAGAGTAATTCTGAACCCCCAGGATTCTTTTCAGGAAATAGCTACAGCCAGTTACTCGCTTTGCAGCAGTTTCCTGCAATGACACAAGGTGGTGGTGTGTATATGTGTGGTGTGGTGTCGGGGGGTGTGTGTGTGTGAGGAGGTGCATGCACATGTTGTTTTCTTCCCTATAAGATTAGGACCTCCTCCACAGCAGGGACAGTTTCTTGCCCACCAGGCAGAGCATAGATGATATTTCCTCCTTTTTTGAATCTCTGTTGGCATAGTGTCCTGAGTCCTGAGCCCAGCATGTAATCAATTGTTGACACTCATCAGCTGGTTAACTTAGCAACTCCAGGTGACCAGCCATGTGTGGTGGAACTGAGATCCACTTCTGTGTTTCTACCCTGGCTCCCTTCCCTGTTCTCCAGCAGCTCTTGGTACATCACTCTTCTTGAGCCCGTTTTTGGTGTCGTTTGTGCTAGTGGTATCTGTATTTTCAACACCATTACCACCAATCTGTTTCCAGAAAGAGAAGATCATATTTTTTTTTGTATTAAAGTTTATTCTGAATGCCTTTTGAAAACAGAACAAGATCCAATATGTGTAAGAATTAGGAAAGTAATTCCTGACACAATGTAAGGAAGAAATTCAAAAGTCAGAGTTGTTGAAAGGTAAATTCCACCACTAGAGAAGGGTATTATAAAAACAGTTCATACACCAGACAGAACTGAACTAGATGATATCTAAGGTCACTTCCAACTCAAAAAATGTGTTTAATATTAAAGAGCGTCAGAGCCCTCATTTTCAGAACTGACAGCAGTGATGTTTTATAACAAGGTATATGTCTGAGTAAGACAAATTCTAGAAAATGCACCAGTCTTAGACATTTTGTTATAATTTTATTGAGCCATAGAGCTTTCTACTGTAAATAAATGTTCATACCCTCTGGTGGCCTGGGAAGATATTGATCCTGTGGCAATAAATGGAAACTCAGGGATGTAGTAGAAAATTTGACATTCTAAGTCAAATGTCTAAAAGTAGAAAGGTTTCTGACCAGCATCATTGTTTGGCGGAAATACTTTCTTCCTATTCCTGATTTTTCCTTCCACACGAAGAGAGTTTAGTTAATGTAATACTTTTGCTATTTTCACCCCATTACTGTTTCTACTTCAGGACGTATGAGTGCTTATTTGACTGGTACATTTAGAAACATCTGTTTGGCCTGTGTCGAAGCAAAAATTGCATCTGACAGAGTTACACAAGCAAGAAAGACTTTATTCAAGGCTACTGCAACAGGGGAGAGAAGCCAGAACTCAGTCTGAACCCAACTCCACTGAAACAAAGGGCAGGAGGCTTTTTAAGCTCTGAGATGAATGGATGGAAAAGTACTGGAGGACATTAGGGAAAGGTCACAGGCCACCTGTGTTTGCTAATTGCCTTTATCCAATGGAAAAATAAGCTTTTCGTATCTTTGTGACAGGAGGTGATTTTGCAACTTGGAGCAAGGCACCTGCAGAAGGTAGGCCCCTACCTTCCCACCGAGACTGAGAGAAGGGGAAACCTTCTTCTTCTAGGGGTCTTGGGAACCCATTTGCCTCAGACCCTAGGGTGCAGAAAGGCCTCTGTCTCAAGGATAGGGATGAGGCGTCTTCATCCTGGTGGAGAAAGACTAGCAGTCAGGCTGATAAGAATTCCTAGGGAAAGTTTGGGCCTGTGCTATACTTGTTAGTTTCTGTGATGTAATTACACCCTTTCAGCATTCCTGAATCTTCAATAAAATATTATTAACAGGTACAGCCTTTCTTTACTGTACTCTGGTACAGCCTAGGAGGGGTTCTGTGCTCATACCTGAGATGAGATGGAGCAGGACACATCGGTGCTTCCTTCCCTCTGTCCAGCCCAAGAGGTACCAGCCAAAGCCTCTGGCCAAGTCAGATGTGTCAGAGCAGCAAATCCACAAGGCATTTTGTTTCAAGAATTGATTCTGGATCCATTGACTATCCATATGGAAAAAATTAAACATGAATCTACCTCGCACCATTCAGGAAAAAAATTCCAACTGATTTATATCTAATGTGAAAGACAAAACAAGAAGGCTTCTAAGAGACAAAATAAGTGACGATCTTCATGTCCTGGTGGTAAGCAAAGATTTCTTAATTGGGACATAAACACACTAATCATAAAAGAAAAGACTAAAAAATTTGACTAAATTAAAATTGAGGACTTGAGTTCAATGTGTACAATTATAAAGAGTGAAAAGGTGATAATAATAAACCTCTCTCCTCCTGGGACGAAAGATAGTTATCACGTAGGCGTTGGATAGTTCAAGCTTTACACAGAGCCTAGTTATCTGCAAAAACTCTTCAAGTGCAGAAAAAAGAACTGAAACTGTTTATCCCAGAGATAAAATTTATAAACTCTCACCAGAGACCACCTATTACTTAAAAGCTAAAGCAAGATGACATTTGCAGAGGGAAGTTGGTGTCTATAGTCCAGTGTGTTGTATAAATACCACAGTTGCAAATAAACTGCCTCCACCAGAAAATACAGAAGTTGATGTTAAATATCAGAGCTGTGTTCCTAAATGGGATGACACACATGCAAACATAACCCTTCCAGTTCCGTGGCTCCCTGCCTTTTTAAAAAACCATCCAGGGAACCATTCATATAAACGGAAACACACACCGGACTGTGAAAACATTGAAACTACCCAGTGTGTCTTTCCTCAAAACGTTTTCCCAAAAGGGATTTACTTGCTCCATGTATAATACAAGCATCAAGTGGAAATGACACGTCTCTTTGGTCTCAAGAGAAAAAAAATTTGACACCGAAATACAAACTATTATATTTCCTCCAGACATCCAAGAGAAATCCTTTAGTGAATCACTGCTTGTCTACAACTGTGCTCCAAAACAGTCTGGAAACAGCCCTGTGAACTAGCATTACCCACTAAGTTACGAAACATTTTTTGGAAAAACACATCAAATGCTGAAAGCAAAATTGGAGAGAAAAAAAAACTGACTTTACGATTCCTAACTTGCAACTGCTGACTGTAGATTGTGTCAAAGCGAGAGCACACATGGTGGAAGTGTTTTTAGAGATATCGTGTGTGAGAAGGCAAAACCAAGAAATGCTGCAGAACCTGGCTTCTCGTGGAATTTGCACTGCATTATTTGCTCTCCTGGTTGTCATTTGTGCTGTGAAAGTCCTCTTTTCTCTCAGTGTTTCTCTGAACAGCCATTAAAGAATCTTCTGCTTTCAACTTCCGAGGAACAAACTGAAAGATGTTTTACAATTGAAAATATAAACACGATTGCTACAGTAGAAACTAATCAAACTGATGAAGATGGCAAAAAATCCAGTTCCCATACTCGTCAAGATTCAGGGAACAATTCTAAAGAAGATGAAAATAGTGGAAGTAAAACAAGTGAAGAACTAGAACAGGAAACTGTATGACCAGAAATGAACTCTATGAAAGATTAGGTTATTTTGAGGGAGTTATACTGGGAGCCTGAGCTCTTTCCTCCTCTCAGTAACTATAAAGAGGAGATTTGCTCACTGGGGAAGAAAAAACATCTTCAGATCACAGGTTCTACCCATACAGGCAAGCACTTAACCATTTAAAATGAAATTACAGGAGTTGGAGGGAAAGTTCCCTACATTCTCTCCCATGTGTAAAACCTTGAAAGACCTGTCATAGGACTTGTCTTTGATGAGATGAGTCAAATCGAGAAGATGGACAGCTCAGGTACCACGTGCCAGCTGTGCCCTGTGGCTAAGCGTGGCACTTGTGTTCCCGTCATTTACCACCACGGATACTGCTGGCTGTTGCTTGTGTCGTCTATTTGTTCTTCATGCCCAGTGTTATATTTCATCCTTTTTCAGGAGATATTTAGAATATTTGTTTTTTTTTTTCTTTTAACATTGAGGTAGGCCCTTAGGGAATTCATTTAGATACCATTATCACTTGGTTTTCTGAAATGGAGCTCACCCTAGCAAACAGCCACAGATGCCAGAAACATGATCCTTAAAAACATTCAGGAAATTCTACCCATTTACCCCAGACCATTGGCTTCTACACCACAGTTATTTGTCCCTTAACATGGTCTAGGATGAAAACCAGGTAATCTTTTACTATGCATTAAGACTTCCTGATCCATAACTTATTATAACAGTCTCTTCTGGTTAGAATTTGCAATTACTGAAGTCATAGAAAACGGGTGACTATCTAATTAAAGAAGTCATTGTTTTATTTTAAGATCTGAGAGTGTGTACAAATTAGTCACAGCATATGCAGAGTCTTGGGACTAGAAAATGCTAATGATAGAAGAGACAGAAAAAGAAATAGAATAATTCAATAGGAAAGAAGCAGGTAAATTTGGCAAAAAAATAAAAATAATGTGTATAATCAACTTTTAATTATTAACCCACTATGTTTGTTTGTTTTTATGGCTCTTTTAATACCAGGCCAGCTTCTCTGTACCATCTAGCGGTACTGAAGTACCCCTTTTGCTCTGCCTGGATGTACTCAAAAAAATACAAATTATTGAATGTTAAGGAGAGGGGGAAAATGTAACTAGGAAAAAAATTACATAATGCTTTCCAAAGGCAGCTATAACTTATGTTAAATCACTTGATATTTGGGATTATCCACAGATATCCTATATTGGTAGGAAGCCCAGGGATTCCGATAGCCTCCAGGGCAGAATCCTCCCTTCCATTGTTGCGGCAGGGGCCAACAAAAGGGAAAGGAGATGAAGTCGTAGAGAGGGTCCTGAGGAGCACCCGTCACTAAGACCACTCTCATTTATGCAGCTGTCTCTGCTAACAGGATCATCTTGGTGGGAGGAAAGACTGAATGCCCTAGAGAGCGCTGGGACACCCAGCACATCCTGGGCACATGCACGAGTCTGCAGACCACGCCTGCTGCCACAGCCTCCTGGGTCATTCCAGCACAGCATAACGGGCCATCAGGGAGACCCAGGAATCTCCTCGGAGACACGGCTCTCTGCTGGAGAATGCTTTTCGTGTTTCGGAGCAGAGGCATTTGGTTTGAAGCACATCTGCTGGGTTGGCCGTACATTTGTAAAGGCCCTGTCACTTTGGAAGTTTTCCTCCTTAAAGAGTAGATTGGGAATGTCCTGTGACTCCCGGCCACCACTGCCTTTCAGACTGTACCAATCCATTGCTCCAGGCCTGTGTTCACCATGGGGGAAAGGCTGCTTCAGACCGGTTATCCTAAAAGGACACAGTGCTGTTATAGGATGTGGAGAAGGGAAAACACAGACATTAGCATTAAAAGACACCAGTGAAATTGTTAGGTCCCTAAGATGTAGGAACACTTCTCTTGAAGTTTTGAGACCTATGGTTTTTGGTGAACAAGCACTTGAGCTGCAGGAAAAAAAAAACACACAAAAAAAACCCTTCATTTTTACCTTGTCTTCTAGACATCAAAAGACAGTTCCATTATGTTCTACATGTTGCTTAATCAGGGTGTGCTTAGTTGTAAGGTGATCACTATTTTTTCTGAACAATAGTTTACTTAGAAATACTATGCACTTGGGGGACATAAGAAACTGCCTCAAAATTATTGTATTGATAGTTCCTGGAGAGACTGGATATAATCTAAGAATTTATGTGAAAGACTTGTATCATTAGAGCCAGAAATAATGTTATATTGGTATATAATACTGTTAACATTAATATATATGCACGTATATATGTAAATGTTAAAATGGGCCAATAAACACAGATAGATGTATGTGTGTATATACGTGTATGTCTTTGATAACCGGGACAGGGAGAGGTGAGAGGAATAGAGGGAAGGAGACTGCCAAATGGGTCCTGGAGCAGAAGGAAGTTTTTTAAATGGTGGCTACTACAATTTTTTTTAAAATAGTTTTTCAGAGACAGTTACCCTAGAGGATCAGACAAGAAGACACCAGGACCATGCCCTACTCTGGGAACTACACCTTGCTTTAACTGCCTCCAACTAGGTCACTGGAGTAAAAAATGCCCCAGGAGACCCCCGCCAGGACTGTGCCCTTACTATAAAACGGAGGGACACTGGAAGCGAGATTGCCCTCTCCTCGAGAAAAGGGATCACACTCACCTTCTGGAACTGGTGGGGCCCCCTGAGCCAACATCCTTCATACCCACAGACCCTCTAGACTACTTCAGTCTGGTGGACAGATCCCAGCTTGGGAACAAGCTCAACTTCATCACACCTGGATGACGGAACCTTAGGTAACTCTCTGTCACAGGTAAGCAAATTGATTTTAATAGACACCAGAGCCACTTACTCTGCTCTTCTTAAATTTTTGAGACCTTTGTTTCCCTCTGCTATCTCCATCCTCTGAGTAACAATTAAAATACAAAACCCCCTAGATACTCCACAGCTCCTCTTCTCACTGGGAGATCAAGTCTTTGCTCACTCCTTTTAGTACTTCCCAAATATCCCCCCTCTCCCTGACTAGGAATGATCTTAAGGTTAAGACAGACACCTAACGCCTTTAACACCACAGCCTTCCTTTCTCAGACTCTTGGGAAAGACTTAACATTTTCACCGACCCTAAATATGCCTATGATGTCTTACACTCTCGTACACCTATTTGCAAAAATGGGACTTCTCGCTGCTCAAGGTACTTCTGTCAAACATGCTAACCTTATCATACAGCTCATACAGTTCCTCTCTCCATTTGGGGAGTTCCAGAGGAATTCCCATTTGGGTTGGAAGCCTCAGCCATTTGGGAGAGTAGGACTGTTTGTATTTGACAGCCCCCAGACTTATTTGTTAAGCTACAGTCCATTTGGTATATGTGAAATCCTCTGTCTCTACCATTTGGGATATTATGCCATTTGGACCTAAGACAAGTCATTTGCAATATTGACTGGTTTGACATAAGATTCTTAAAAACCTCTCCGATACAGTGTTCCTGGACTTGTGTTTAAAACCTCTTAAATTTCTGTTTTTATGCTCATGTTTAAACTAAAGAACAAATTACATCAAGGAAAGTTCGAAACTCAAGTGGTCAATCTGCCACTTTCGGGTTAAAACAGAGTTTGTTGAGCTCTCTCTATATATTTTCTTTGCGGACTGAGATAAAACTCATTTGAAACTAAAAACAAAGATAGAATTTGGTTTTCCCTTTTAAATAAGATTTCCATAAGATATTAATAAAAATAACAAAAGATTATGTTCCTCTTTTAAAAGGACGGGAGAGAAAAGAGTAAATTTTTTTGCCTCCTTATAAGCTGAGTCTCCTGTCTATCAAAGAATAAAATTTTTTGCCTTCTAACATCCTTTGATTGTCGGTTTGGCTACGTGAATGACTATAATTTTTATGTTAACCTGTGATCCTGTTTCACCATAACAAGTGTTTTATGATAGAATATGGTCAAAAAATTCAGTCATTTGTCCCCCTATTCAAGATACTAGTTTTTCTTGTTTATATTCTTCTGTATTGTACTGTTCACTCATGACCCTGGACACACTCTTGATAATTCAGGTGCCCTTTTCATTGGGTTTGACTTCCCAATTGTCCCAATGGGCTTCCCATAAAAAAACAGACAAACAGAAGAAAAGAGTCACACTACAGAAGGTTTTTCTTTGCCCTTTGGGGGTCTGGCCTGAGAGAGGCAAGAATTTTGTGCTTTGTCAAGATAATCCCTCTGCTGTTTTTATTAGGTTTTTGATTGACTAAAAGAAGTAAACTTTACGGGTTAAGATTTACACCCATATAACGTCCTGCATTGCCTTTAAAGTCTTCTAATAACCATCACTCTTGGTTAAATAAACACCATTGTTTTATAGTGACTTGTGATTCTATTTAAACAAATGTTTTAAATCTGTAATGTTTGGCAGGCTTTCCAAAAACAAAATTCTGGATTCAGTTTTTTTAATCTCAAACTAACTTTTAATAGTGGAGACACTAAAAGTCCAAGAAAAACTATTAGGTTTACTGGTATGTTAAAATGTACAGAAAGATATTGTCAAATATAAAGAGGTGGTTAACTTTTGGGGGGTTATATTTGTATAAATATATTATAGATATCTGTTCCAAAACTGTAAGGGATTTCTAAAATTCTAACATGCCTTGGCATTATATTATCAATAATAATTACATACTAAATTGTGTGCCATGGAGATGACCAGATCTCCTTTATGTCTTTGACCATGGCTATTGTAGGATTTTTATTATCCACAGATAATTATTATTTTACTTTGATTCTTCTTAAACAAGAATTTATAATCAACTATGGTCCAGGGTTTGCTTCTTTAAACAAAAAAAGTCATAGAAAGAACTAAAATATTTGTATGACTTTTTATTTAAAACATTGCTGATTCTCTTGCTTGTTTTCAAGTCATGACAAGTGTTAAGCAAATAACAAAGTATATCTGATATCTCCAGAATCTAAAACTGTTAAATTCCGCCTGGCCCAACCTCATTTATTGCTACTAAAACTACAAACTTTCTCCCTCTAGGCCCAGAGACTATCCCAAAAGAGACAGGTGTGTGAAATTATAAAGGCCAAGGGATGGAATTAGTTCAGACTCCACATCTTCCCCAAGATGCCTTTGTTTCCTAGCCCCTTTAAACTTACGTGTAGATGTGCTGTTCCCCTGACATCTTTCTCCTCGGTTTCCCCACCCCCACTTGGCACCTACCTACTAGCAGTAAAACTCACTCAGCAACTTCTTAAAGGAAATACAACATTTACAGCCTAGAGACTAAATTTTACTCAAAGATTTCCCAAGATAAATTGGGCCCCCTCCAACCGTCATAGGAAGGTCCTTTTTAAATAACTCTCACTACTCCCACTGCAGCTAAGTTGCTGGGAGTTCTGTCTTGGATCCTCTGAAGGAACCTACTTCTACCCACATCAAACTCCCTAAAAGCCCACCTGCTTCTACCCGCCAGCCCATCAAGGATCCCAGACTCTGACTCACTTGACAAAAAGCTTCAAAACCATGAACTTTAATATACTGTGGTATTTACGCTCCTTATCACCGTTTTCCTCCTCTTTCTACTTCTCACGTCATTCCACAAACGTCCCCACAGCCTAGCTTACATATACCAGGCTAGTCAGTCCTTTGCCCATACTGGGAACCCTAATAATTAGAATTGTAAACTCTTCTCACCAAGTGTGGCGTTAGTTTTCTTGACTAACACCTCTCCCAGGACCCCTAACAGCTCTGCTTTTGGGACTCAGTTTCAGATCCTACATTCTTCACTATCTGGTAATATTCATATAAAACTCAATTCAAGCCCTAGCGGTTTCTCTCCAGTAGAACCCCCATTTTGCCTCTAACCGTGCTTTTAAGACCAACACTTTTCAGCCCCCACCCTTCATGACCCAAATGAAATCTCTCCACAGGGACAGCTCTACAGCCCAGTCCAGCAGGAAACAACTCCAGAAAATGAGACCTAAATCTAAATTCCTCAGTTTCTAAATTCCTTAAAAAGAATTTTAAGTTTAACCAAAGAGGCCGGGCGCGGTGGCTCACGCCTGTAATCCTAGCACTCTGGGAGGCCGAGGTGGGCGGATCGCTCAAGGTCAGGAGTTCGAAACCAGAGCGAGACCCCATCTCTACTAAAAATAGAAAGAAATTAATCGGCCAACTAAA
>CAUYPO010072765.1:0-16588 GCA_963574435.1 Cheirogaleus major
TTGTCAGGTGATATGAAGCAGCATGAACCTACGTGTATTCCAGCGAGTGGAAAGAAAAAATTTCCTACGAGAGCCTGCAGAGTTTGTGCCGCCCATGGAAAAAGGAGTGAATCTAGATACTTATGTAAATTTTGTTTGGTCCCTCTTCATAGAGGAAAATGTTTTACACAGTACTATACGTTAAAAAGGTACTAGGAACTTTAATTGTTTAATTAGTTGTTTAATTGTTTTTGTAAATAAAAATGTTATAATTATTGAAAAACAGCTAAAGTGCATTATGATCTGTAGTTATGATGATTTAAATAACGTGCAGTTTGCCCAAAAACGTGCGGTCCCTGGCGTATGTCTTAGAGATTTCTATGCGGTACGCAATGTGTTAAGAACTAGCATAAAAAAAAAAAAAAAAGAACTAGCATATAGGAAATCCTCAAAAATGTGTGGTAGTCCTCACCATCCATGGCAACTCTGAGGAAGTGAGAGAAAAGATGTGTAACATAAATACGTGTATGTATATACACACATATAAATATATATACACACACTTATGGGTATACGTATAGACATATATGTGGTATGTGTATATAGACATATATTGTTTATATGTGTATTATTATATATTTGTATATATATCAATTACATATATAATACCAAAGAAATAGTGAGTTTTTCAGTGTTATAACATGGTATCCAGATCTTGTCCCTTCAAGATCCATCTCAGGGAAAAGTTACCACTGTAGTCTGGTAGACAATCAACAGTGCTTTCTCTGGGAGGCCAGTAAGTGGGCCAGACGAGGGACATGGCCATCAGGAGACTATCAGTGTTCTCTGGTGCTGGGCAGAGGGTCTATCATTAGTGACCCAAGAAGAGTCTCTTTGACTTCTGCCAAAGTAGAGAGAGAGTTATTGGAAAGATTTCACCCTTAAAGAGAATACCATTAATCTGGTTCCTGCTTGCAGCTAGCCTTTAAAAAAAAAACAAAAAACAAGGTGAAAACTACTGTGATATCCCAGTGCTTATTGCAAGGGGAAAATATAATTCTCTTTAAACTGATTTAGCATATTAAATGAAAGGTGTTTTAGAAAATATACACACAGTAAATTGCTGACATTTGTCATGTCTGATTTTCAGATTCTAAATTAAGGACATTTTTTTTTTTTTTTTAAGACAGTCTCACTCTGTTGCCCGGGCTACAGTGCCGTGGTGTCAGCCTAGCTCACAGCAACCTCAGACTCCTGGGCTCAAGCGATCCTTCTGTCTTAGCCTCCTGAGTAGCTGGGACTACAGGCATGTGCCACCATGCCCGGCTAATTTTTTCTATATATTTTAGTTGGCCAATTAATTTCTTTCTATTTTTAGTAGTGACAGGGTCTCACTCTTGCTCAGGCTGGTCTTGAACTCCTGACCTTGAGCGATCCGCCTGCCTCGGCCTCCCAGCGTGCTAGGATTACAGGCGTGAGCCACCACGCCTGGCCTTTAAGGACATTTTTAATTCAACATTTTAGCCAGGTTAACGTGGAACAAATCTATCACCTCGTCATGAAACAAAGTGTGTATCTGTAATCCAGTAAGCATTTCTTCAGTACCCAGGACATGTCTGCACTGTCAAGATCTGAAAGCAGGAGTTAACAATAGGGTGAGGAGAGAAATATAAAGAAATGTGGGATACAATTTCTTGTCCTAGAAGCAAAAACTACAAAACGGAAGAACTTAAGAGCTTCAGTAGCATTGTCTCCAGTCTCTCATACTCAGTCTAAAACACAAGGGCTTTGGCTTCCACACAGCCGTAGGAATGACCCTCTCAGCAAGTGTCACCAGCCTGCTCCAGCCGTAAGGCTTCTTTACTGTCATCAACTGGAAGAATCAGGTTTTCTGAAAACAGCTGTCAGTTTGCATTTGTAGAACTGTCAAGGTGGAAGATGTCTCCAAAATATATGAACTCTAAAGGAAGTCATTTGCTAAAGAATATGAAGGTTTTCATCAACCCAGTCAGTTACAGGCAGAGTTTTGGTGTCTGCCCCACATCAGAAAACATGTACACTAAAGGAAAACAGTCAGCAGCTTGTGAAACTGATGAGACAGGATCCTCAATAGTGATGTCTCACAAAGGGTGATTTGACTGTTTAACAGGTAAACTGTTTACAGTTTACCTGTAAATATTCAAATGGAAAAACTACTGGAGACAGTGTTTGGAGATCACTGAAGTTTTGGATTTAGGGTTGGTTCCCTTACACTGAGTATGGTGTGTGTGCATGCACAAGCATTTAACACCTCCCCTGGCACTCCATACCTGGCGTTCTTGGGAACTGTGGGAGGGAGTAACAGGGGGATCTTACCACCAAGCCACAGGGTGCAGGCAGAGAGCAGGGCAGGCAGCAACAAGCCTTTCATTCATTCATTTATTCATTCAGTTATTCCTTCTTCCCACAGGAAATGTCCTCAAGTGAATGTGCCTACAGGCCCAAGGCACAGTGCCTCTTTCTAGTCCTGGGTTTTTTCAAATAAATTCAGGCCACAAGGAAAGGCCATGTTGGAAGCCGCTGGCCTTGACACCACTTTCCCAGTCCACAGCGGCAAGTGCCTTTGCCAGCATCTAAAGTGCCTCTGGCCACACAGAAGAAAAGTGGCCAAAGGCTGCCATGCCAATGCTGGGCTGTTAAGGAGTCTCCTATTTCCCATTCTCAATCCTTCCCAGGAAGAGTCTGATGATTTTACATAGTTATAAAATGCCCAAAACAGCACAAGTGGGTAGATACAACTCATGTTTTGTTAACCTCTAATGCAGACTTTCCCACAAATATATTTGTAGGATTACAAATATATTTATTTAGTAAATACACAAATGGCAAGAAATCTGATGATGCAGATAATTTAATATTGTACATGAATACTTTATATATGTTATTTTACATACTTCTCCTTAACCACTCCACGAGGTGGGTGCTGTTATTTTCCTCATTTTCAGATGAGGCACAGTAATTTGTCCATGGTCACATGCCTAACAAGTCCAAGAGGTATATGTTCAACTCCAAGCAGACTAGGTTCACTAAGCTGCTTCTCATACAATCCTCATCTCAAGAGCTCAGAGCTACTTTCTAAAGGAGAAAGCAACCAGTTGTGTGAGGGAGGTGGAAGGGTAACTGTCAAGTTCTTTACCTATCTGGCAATGTGGCACAGTCTCAGCTCTGCATCCCTGTCTGGAATTCAAATCCCAAATTGTACTTACTAGCCATGGAAACTTTGGCAAGCTACTTAACCTATCTATATCTCAGTTTATTCACCTCTAAAGTGGGAATAATAAGGGTCTACCACATATTGCACAACCTATCTATGGTGCTCCTTTGAGAAGATAATGCAAATATTTTCTAAACTATCTTCTGAGTCAAATTCTATATTATTATAGTAAGTACTCTTATTTTTCTTTCTAGAAACTTTGAACTTTATTCATTAGATGGTTTATAAATCCACCCTATGAAATGAAGCACCATAGATTTATCATCTGAGTTTTGGAGATGAGGAAATTAACGAGCAGAGACTCACAAGAAGAAGCCTGCTGACATTCAGGGTCAAGAACTACCAAGTCTTAGCTAATGTAAGCCACCCTTAGTTAATGAAACTCTATCCTTCAACAGGGTCCCTGCAAGAAAATCTGTGTCAACAACAGCAAAGCTGAGACTCCTAACATCTGGAGAATGTTCTAAATGACCTGCTACATGAGTACTATCACAAGAATAACTGAATTGGGTGGCATTCCTGTGTTTCTGTTCAAGAACCACAGTCCTGCCTTAGGGCCTTTGCACTGTCTGCTCCGTACCTGGACCTTGCTGCTCCCCGTGTGTCCTCATGGCTGGCTAACTCTCACACCTCCTTCACGGTTCCAGCTCCCATATCAGTTTCTCAGTGAAGCCCATCCTGACCCATCTATTTAAAATTTCAACACGTTCTCTTCCCAATTCACCTTACTCTGCTCTAACTTTTCTCTTTTCTATATCACTAATCACCCTCCAACATACTATATCAATTACTTCAATTGCTATCGCCCTCCAACAGAATGTAAGTTTCCCAAAGGCTGAGATCTTTATTCTATTCACCAAAAACACTAAGTGCCTAGAATTTTTTCTGGCACAAAGCAGGTGCTCAATATGTATTATTACATAAATTCAAAATGCAGAGGTACTTTTACAAATGCACCAAATAATCAAATCAGGTAAGAATCATTCAACAGTTGTCACTCTCAAATCAAAAGCCAAACGATTTCACAGCTCTGGGATGCAGAGTTGGAGCAAGCATTTCATGAGTCCCAGGCATGACCTTCAGTGCTAAATTTAGTGCTCCTGGTGTTTCTAAGATTCCTAGTTACCAGTTTAATTTCACCTCTCTAAGATGCTCATACCAAAAGTATTTCTACAAATTCAACTATCTACTCTCAATAAGAAGCAAACCAACCCTGACCAGCTTTTTCCAACTCCGCGAAACAGAGCCAGGCCTATGAATGAACTGATAGCAAAGCTATCCTGCAACTTCACAGTTGCAGGCCTGTGGGATTTCTAGGCAAATCAAGTCAGAGTGGGAGAGAGTTTTAGCTGGGATACTCAGGTTGTACACCAAGGCAGGTGCTCCAATACTGAACCAGCAGTGAAATGCAAGGAAGAAAACAGGAACATAGGTAGACCACTCTTCCTGGAGGAGTGAAAATAGCTAAAACATAGGAGATAAAAATCACACTTTCCTTGGCTCTAAAACCCCAAATCTTTTTTCTTTATGGGAAGAGGAAAATGGTTAAAAACAAGAGCTAAGCACACATGCATAAGATGACAGGGACAGTTACACTCAACTTAGTCCACTTAATTAACTTGAACACAATATACTTACAATGAAAACTACAGGCCTTGAAACAGGTGTCAAGCAAGAAACACACCATATTCCCACAGACATTCATTTCAGCACGGCTTAAGGGTTTTGACTAATGGTTAAATGGTAATAATCCAAACAGGTCCCCAAAATGGAACTTTCACCTAAGCATATCTCTAACACTCTTATGATTGCTAAATAACAAGATCTTTGAATAAATTAAAGGCAAAATAACATACATCTCTTAATTCTTTCGTGAATCATTTTAATGTAACCACTCGCTAACAAAGACATAAGATCAATACGTCAATCATTAAAAATAACCATCTAATTGTCTCCAAAAATTTATAGACTGAATCACAAACACTACCACGTAACAATACACTTATATTACTGTCACTAAATGCTTTGTCTGGTATTTTTACTCACACCTCTTTATCAAAAGTATATTTATATGACACTACCTACTAATCAAGATGTTTTTATTCTTAAGATCAACTCATTTCTTTCTGCATATACAGCTGCCAGAGTCTCTTCATCTTGGGAATTTCAAATGTTTGTTCATTTTACCACTTACTTTTCATAAAGTTTCCTGGTTCAAACTATTTCCCAAGTACTGTAACTGTTAGCCCTGCCACATGGTTTTCTGGCTTAAGTCATCACTAAAATATATTAATTTTTCAATATTTTCACATGAAAAGAAAAATAATGGCCCTCTGGGGACAAAATACAATGATAAAAGCTGAGTTTTTAAAAATTGTGAAACCCTTAACCCCCTTAAAAAAATGTATGCACAATATTAAGACAATTTCTGCAAACTTAAAAACACTCATGATTCACCAAGTTAGTTTTTAATCATCTAGTTGATTACAAACTAAATCCTCAAGAAGGACAGCTGTCTTTAACACATTTTAATAAATATAATTTATATTTTCTTTTAACCAGCTAGTCCAAGTAGGCAGGCAATTTACTAGGCTTATATAAATTATAGTTTATCCTGAAATAACTGCTAATAAGAATGAATGGGATATGCAATGATGGCCTTCCCTAGGTCAAAAGATATTATTTATTTATGTTATTTATATGTGTTTATATAATATATACTTATTGATAGCATTATTTATATTTATTATTTTCTATTTATTATTGGGAGTAAGAAGAGGTAATTGGAACTATCAAAATTTCTTTGTAATAATGGAGTTTTAGCTTTATTTTATGAAATTATGAAAACTCTGATTTTTACTTTCAAGCACTTTCACTTATGACTATTCAATCATGATATGAATCAGCAAATTTGTTACTCCATTAAACTACTTTTAAAACAACCAAAACTTGCCTAGCTCTTCAGTTACACCTTTATCAGAGGAGATGAATGAAACTATTAACTGGACGTTTTAAAAGTTTAAAAACCTTGACAATTACTCATCAAAATTATCTTTTTAAAGAGGTTTTGTAGACATTTTCCATGATTATTTCCCATTCCAGAAAGCCCATCAAATCCCATTCTAAGCAGACATTCAACATTATTTAAGCACCCACTGTGTGCAAAGATACAGCGTTATACTAAGCAAAGACGCATAAGGCTCTGCCCCATTTTATTCGTGCATAAATACACAGCAGTCGTGATTTATTCTCTCAACTTTGTAGAAACGTGAGCTGCATCCACATGGCTGAATCCATGGCATTCATTTTGACTTCCTGGGGCAATTTACAGGTTGTGTGGATGAGACAGCCCCATTGAGACATCACGCGGCCCCTGCCCTCCTAGCCCACGCAGGACAACTTGTGGGCGCCGGCCACACCTTCCGCAGGTGGCTGGATCGCCTGAGCCAGATGAACCTGACCCACGTCCCTTCACAGGGGCTCGCGACAGAAGTGTGTAAACGTGTGTAAGGGCTTCTGCGAATTAGAAGACTTGTTGAGAGGTGCCGGCGTCCCGGGCGTGAAGGGAAACCAGCCGCCCCGCGGGGCGCCCCCTCCCCGCGTCCCCACGCCCGGGGCGCTGCGCAGGCCGCGCCGATCCCCGGGCACAGCCGGCGCACCTCGGGCCTAGCACCATTTGAAAGGCGAATCGCAAACCCGGGCGAATTTAAATGCCGGCCGCCGGCCCCGGGGGACTGCTCTCCAGCGGACGCAGCCGCAGGGGCCTCCAGGGCGGCCCGGCCCCGGGGCGCTGGGCGCGGCCCGCGGGCGCACCCAGGACCTCAGCCCGCAGCGCCCCGGCTTCCGCGCCAGGCCGGGGGAGGGGCAGGCGCCCAGAGCCCCGGGCCCCGCGTCCCCGCCAGCGCCGCCACCGCCCGTGTAGAGGGCGAGCGCCCGGCCCCGCCCGCGGCCGCCGGCCCCGGCCCCCTCCCGCCGCACCACACCTAGCAACCGGCGCTGACAGGACGCAGTGGCGGCGGCGGCGGGAGGAGGAAGCGGAATGGCTGCCGCGGTGGAGCCACCCCCGCCCCCCCGCTCCCACCTCCCAGCGGCTGCAGCCGCCGCCGAGCCCTGACAGCTCGAGCCGGGGCGGAAGCGGCAGGCGGCGTGCAGCGCCCGCCCCCTGCCACCCCCGGCGCCCGGGGCCGCCCCGACCACCCGGGCCAACTAACTCCGCGCCCCTGCCCGGCGCCCGCCCGCCCGCCGCGCCCTCCGCCCCGCGCCCCTCCGCCGGCGCCCGGCCCCGCCGCCGCATCCCCAGCCGCCCCGCCGCCGCGCACCCCCACTCCCACCACTTTGCCGCCCGCGTGCACGCCCCTCGGAATCCCCCAGCCCGCCCGCCCGCCCGCGGCACCTCGGGGCGCCCGCCCCCTCCCCCACCCCACCCCGCTCCCCGCCCCCCCCCAGCACCTCGCGCCTCCGCATCCCGCCACCCCCACGCCCGGGGCTCGCACACACCCTCGGCGCCCGGCCGCCGCCTCCCTCCCGCCCGCCCGCCCGGCCACCCCTGGCCATTCTGGGGCTCCTCGCCTGAGCAGGAGTTTCCGCGCGCCCGGCACCCCCGCCCACCCCCGGGCCATTTACCGATGTGGTTGTCCTCGATGTGCTCGATGAGGTCGGCCAGGGTGGGGAAGTGGAGTCCGCAGCCCCCGAACCGGCAGGTATTGGAGAAGAAGGAGGCGGCGGCGATGCCTGTCATGGTGCTACATCGAGAGCCCCCCTGGTGTCGGCTCTGCGAGCGCCGGGCGGGCGGAGGGAGGGAGGGAGGCCGGGTGGGGTGAGAAGAGGAGGGGCTGGGGGAGGGGGAGAGAGGCGGGGTGAGGGGAGCGGAGAGGACGGGACGGAGGGAGAGGGGGCGAGAGAGATGGAAGGAGCGCGAGGAGCCACCGGGAGGCAGAGGGGAGGCGGCGGCGGCCGCGGCAGCGTCGGGAGCGGCGGGGGGAGGGTGGGGGTGGGGGTGAGGCCGCCGCAGCTGGGAGGAGGGACCAGGGCGCGCGGCTACAGCTGTGCGGCACCGACCTCCGCTCCGCGACCGAGGCCTCACCTGCGGGCGCCCGCCACCAACTTTATCCCACTCGGCCGGCCCTTCTCAGCTTGCCGTACGTGCAATCTGTTTGCAGCCTCCTCGGTTATGTATATTTCATTCTTAATACACACACATCCGTTAATTACACGTACTTGCCAGCAGTGAGAACTCGGGGAGTTACCCAGGCCCCTCTCAGGGACATTTGTTTGCACTTGGCCACCTGTCTGGGTGTGACACTGACATTCACAGGGGACCCAGGAAAGGTAATTGTGTGCACCTTATTCTTTAAACCTTCTTTTTTAAAAAGTCTATATTCTCTGGAGGTTTGTACTAATTGATTTTAATGAAGCTTCCCTCTAGGCCAGAAGAAAATCTTAGCTTTATTTAAATTTCAAAATAGACTGCTTGGTTGTCAAGTGCATATGCCTGTGTTTTACATATGTAACACATTTGTTATACTCCTTGCTCCATTCGGGAAAACAGAAACTAAAATAATTTCATTACCCCAAAGTACAGCACCCCACTGTACCCACTTAAGTCTGGTAATTAACCTATCTGTGTGTTTCTGCCACAGCAGAAAGGACAGTGCCTTGGTTAAGGCTAGAAGGAGTGGAAACAAGGTCAAGGGTTATACTCTTCATTTAAAAGTGAAGGGATTCCTCCAATCAATCAAGATGACACCATCCTGTGAGCATTTAAACTATAATGATGACCAGTTAAGCACTTAAGTTGAATGAAAATCAGCATTTTGCTAAGAATTACCTTCTTGTCCCCAACTCCACCCTCAGTTGCAGTCATTTTTACGTGTAAAGTGTATGTTCTCCAGTAGCACTTTTTCAGGTCCCTAAGAAACATACATTATCAGCAGTTTATGACCCAAAGGCACATTTTTTATTAATATATGCATACTGAATTTAGCATATTTCCTTAGGACAAATTTCACTTACTCTCTGGTGCAGATACATAGAAAATTATTATTCCTCCCTTCATAAACTGTATGCATCTCTAATGTTATTTCTAATAATGGGATTGTTAAGGCTTTTCATGTGAGTGTTTAGAGTAAAGGCACATGTAGTGTTCCCATTGCTGCAGAAAGTTTTACAGTCTGACCATCACAGCCACTGGGGCTGAGCTCTCTCACCCATGGCATTTTCCCTTCTTGTCCATCCCTTCTGTCTTCCAGCTTGCAAGGTGACAAACTTGTGCTGAGATGAGATTTGGATTGGGTGGGGCTGGGGCAGCTGTGTCCTCGAAGTTCAGTTTGGTGCCAAGAATGGTTTCCTGGACCCAATTGAGGGTGGGGGCAGGGCTCTCATGGGCCTCATAATGAACCAGGGACCCGGTTGGCAGAAGACTGGGGCCAAGGCCAGACAAGGGTCTAAAGAGCAGGAGTTAGAATTCTAGATCTTGAATTAGAATTTTGGCAGCTGTGCAGTGCATTCAGCTGCCTAGTCTGGGAAGGCCTTCAGCTGAGAGAAGGCAGAATATCTGGCAGGCACATACCACACAGAATGACATAGAAATGCAATGCAAAAACTTCAGCCAAAAACAGTGCCAAAACAAGCACCCCTTAGAGATCTGGGTGTTAGGTATCCTCACTATGCAGCATCTGGGGAGCACCAAGAGCTTTGAAGAAGTTAGAACTATGTCCTCTGGAGGAAAAACTATCTGTATGGAATCATTAACTCCAGAAAGAGTGTGGAGAGGCTCAGAGGTGGTTCACACAAGAGAGCTCAGAAATGGAAAGTGCCAGAAATGTGCAGGTGAAAGATGAAGGAAGTGAAGGGGCCTTGATTTCACCAATGCATGGCTCTCTGCTACCTCCTATCAGTTTCACTATTCCTAAAATAAAATTTTGGTAGGCCAAATTGAACTAACAGATTTTTTTTTTAACAAAATGAGCCAAGGAAACCTTACAAATGAATCAAGATTTGGATTTTTAAAACTTAAAATTATTTTCTCTACCTTGGATAATGATTAATATTTTGTAAAAAATTTATTTTACCTGAAATAACCCACCCTACTACTTCATATATGACCACAGCTTTGCTCATGTGATGTTCTACTCATACTATTTTTTTTTTAATCTGTGTATTCTAAGCATTTCTGGCCTTTATATGAGATATATGATCATAATCTTTTAGATCTGGAAGGTACTTTGGCCATCAGACCCACTAATTTTGTAGATGGGGTAAACTGAAGCCAGAAGCATCAAGCAAGTTCTCCCAGGTGCTCACAGTCAGTTTTCCCTCTGTATTCATAGTGCATTCAGTGAGGCATTAAAAGACAATAGAAGGACAACAATACAGTAACCACAGGCAAACTTTAAAAAATTGCTTTACAATGGCACTTATACCTTACATTTAAAAATGTTTGTTTCAAGGGTGTCCCTTTAGATAAAGTCAACATTTAGACTATAAAAATATATCAAACAAACACCGTACTTCCAAAAAAATCTAAGTGGGGGAGTAAAAATATTTCAAAGGAGAGGGACAGTGAGAAAACTGAGAAGTCAGAAGGATATGAGAGTGGCTGTGGACTAGAAGCATTCCCTGGGTTGAAGGAGCCTTTACTTGGAAACCATCTGCCTCTCCCTGCAGCACGCAGTGCCTCCCAACGTGTAGGTCCAAAGTATGGATGTATCCTGGCCCCATAACATGGTACTTAGCATTATAAATGATTTGGGATCCAGTGACAGTCTCCTAAAATCCAGCATGGCCAGTGCCCTGTGTATGGGGCAGCTGCCAGGGAGGTGCAAATCCATTGGTCTAATGGAGCCAACTGAAGCCACTGAAAGATCCTGCTTCATGCAGCTGTCTGGCCTCTGCGTACAGGATTCAGTTAATTTCGGGATACCCTGATAATGAAAACCGTGCACTTCCTGTGCCCTGTGTGGACATCTGTTACTGCTACAAAAGGAGCTGTGTGAACATTGGATTCTATCTTGAATATAACTCTTGATACCGTCTTCATCTCTAGCTTTCTCTGGCTTTGTGGGTTCTTTTCCAAGTTCCTCTTTAAGGTTCTTTTCAGGTTTACTAGATATAAACAGGCTCTACAGTATGTTGGGGCACTCCTTTTACAGCCACCACTGTGTAGAATGAGCAGGTCATGAACCCAGGTCTTCTTTAGCTCATGTAAGTCATTTACAACAATATCTGATGCTCCCCAGTTCTTAACTACTACGGCTGCCACTTCTATCAACCTTTGCATCAATGGGATGTTTTCTTTAGGCCCCACCTCCTTCCAAGGAGGACAATGTCTGTTCCAGATTTTCTCGTTTACTATTTATGCAACCAATACTCCATTTCTTTGTACTGATTTTATCCCAGCTCAGAAATAAATCAGCTCTATCTGCTCCTTGGTGATTAATTCTCATTTTGTATCCCCGTCTCATTTGCCTAGGATTAAGAGTTGGCCTTTGAATGAGTAACAAGGGTTCTCTTGTCAGTTGCCCCCAGTGACTGATCCTCATGGGCATTACCCCCTAGCTTTCCACCTGGCTATTTCTGCCCTACTGACTATATACATAGTTATGGCACTAAATTATTTCCAGTTCCTTTCAGGACTTCTCTAGAACTAAAGTAGTAAAATACCCTGCCAATGACTGCAGTTCTAATTGAGCATGCCAGGTCCATTCCCCTGTTGGCATCTGCCACCCAGATGATAGCTCCAAACCCAAATCTGATGGGGACCACTGCTTCTCAGGCCATCCCAGCCTGAGGTTTAAAATAAGGTTCATAAGAACCGCCAAGCAGTCCCTATTTCATTTGTTCCTTTAACATATCTTGATGGAACATCTATGCAAGTGTCCCATTGCACAACTCCAGAAGGCTCTATTTATATAGGCATTTGCATGAACAGTGACCCCAGGATTTGTGCAACCCTGCAGTCCTGATCCCCTATGCAAGATACCAGGGATAGGGATACCATTTGAATGAGACAATGAGACAAATACAGTCTCTCCTCACATGAGGGGACACCAGGTACCTTGCAAGGCCCTCCTGAGTCCATTCTAGGAGCCTGCCAGGGATGACTCAGTTGGATGGCACATACTGCCCTTTCTTTGGTGTCTGTCTACTATTTTCCTCCTTTCCAGCTTTGGCTCACTCAGGTAATAACTCCAGTTGCTATTGATGGTAATGGAGCTACCAAGACACTAATGCTTGGAAAAGACTGGATAGCCTTTTTGCCCAAAGATGTGTTTTTAGGTATTATTGATGCTCACCCACCAATACACACTGCTGAGGATTTCTGTTCCTTCAAAGGTTGCTAGCACCTTTTTTGTCCTAGCTTTTTGAGGTTTTACCAGCTCACACTATTGCAATCTGTTTCCTCTAGGACTCAGACGAGTGTCAAAGGAGACTGAACTAGAGAATCAAGTTGGGAACACTGCTCCACGGTCTCACCTCCTTTGCAAGAATCCCTTAGTGGTAACCTTTCACTATCAGAATAAGCTTCCTACTCTTCAATGACCATAATCAATATCTGCAGAAGCATCCCAGCCTTACCTTCTACAGTTCCCCCACATGTATTAACAGTTCAAGTTGTACCAAATTAGTTTTCAAAATGCACATATTCATGCACAAGCCACTTTGCCTTTCTTGGCATGTGTTGTATAGCCTGCCTGGAACATTCTTTTTCCCTCTTTTCTTTCTTTCCACCAAACACACTTCAGCAACTCAGCCTATCACTACCTCCAGGAAGCTTTCTCTGGATCCTGCCTCCTCTTCTTTCTCTGCTAAGCTGAATGCTTATCATCTACATTCCAGCCAAGTTCCCTGTGTGTTATATTTTGACTGTGGACTTATTAGGCTTCCCTGTCTATACCAGTGGTTTCCAAACCTTTTTGATCAAGAATCCCATCAATAAGAAAATTTGAGCCTTGATCTCATGGAAATTTGTATTTTTATTTATAAATTATATATAAGCACTAGTTTTCAAATATAGTATGTATATTATAAAATAAATCAGGCATTTTAAAAAGATGATTTTTTTTTTAATCACAGAAATAGAAGGTCTAATATCTTTATCCCACACCCAGAGTATTGCTGGCCCACATCCTGGGGTGAAACATTCCTCCTTAGAGGCCACTGCACTTGATCACAGCCTCCTTGAGGAAGGAGACTATCGTTCATTGTGTCTGCACATAGTGTAAAAGTTATATGGGGGTATAGCTCAGCACTGTGATAAGGCGGTGTGCTAAGATTTCAGTTTTCAATGTTAAAGCAGTTTCTAACAATTTGTTACTGTTTTTCTCTTATGTAGCATCAGTTATAGATAGTCTTCAATCACCTCTTAGCTTAGATAGAATACAACAGTTATTCCTTCCCATGATCATGGCCCAACCTTTGATGAGACCTCTTTTAAGGTCTAGCACGGTTATCACTGTGCTGTGCCCATAACAGGCACTTACAAAATGTTTGTCTCATTCGTTTTGATGGCACCAGTTTTGTAGTCTCTGCTGAAGCAGGCAAAGCTGTTCAACGGCACAGAGATAAGCAGAGAGGCATTCAGCCATGACATGAGACTGGACACTAGCTCTCCTTTTATAGACTGACTAGCATACCTTTCCCTTTCACAGATGTTCAAGTTCATTATGATGATTATTTTAAATAACAATTACCACCATTCATTGAGTGCCTACTATTGTGTCAGACATTGAACTAGATGCCTTAACATAGAGCAGGATTTAAACCCTATGAGATAGACAAATGCTATCATGCCCCAACTGTGGATAAGAAAAAACAAGACCCAGGGAAATAAGGTAACTTGCTGAGGTCTTTAAAGCTAATAAATGCTGGAACTGGGATTTGAACTCAGGTCTGTCTGACTCCAGAATCCTGGCTCTTAACATAATATCCATACTTAAATTTGTGGATTATAGAACATTTTCCTTTTCTCCCCTTGAATCTGGGGCAGAAGTTGGGATCTTTGCCCAGGCAAGGACCATGCTCACGTATATCACAAACACTAAGATGCTCCAGGATGCAAAAGCATCCTGCTTTGCCAGAGGCATTTAAGCAAGGGTACTAAGGATCTGGGATGGATATTGATGATGGAGAAGTCATGGAGCTTTCAGCAGGTATTGAAGCTCTTGCCTTATCTTTTCCCCTTTCCTTCTCCTTTGGGAGGTCCTTTCATTGCTGTTGCCAAGCTCATTTCCTGGTCTTAAGTACCTTATTTTAAACCTAAACTTTATGGAGAAGTAAGACTTTTAAAAGATAAAAGTTTTGCTCTTCAGCTGGTCCTTGACTTAATCTTCACTCTGTGCCTTCCTACTGTTGATTTCGGGGTGGAGTGGGGAACACAGGCATCACCTATCACGAGGAAAGGTGATCCCTTTTGCTTTCGTCATGCTCTTTGTCTTTGTCTCCTGTCCTGTAATGACTGTAATCACGTTGCCTTTCAGCCAATTGTTTGTGTAATCATATTTTCTGTTGCAATTTTAGTTCCCAGAGTCAGAGAACAAACAGTGCCACTGAACACCATCTCGCAGGGCTCTGCAACCCAATCCCTTCTTTTCCTGAGCTGGATCTATGTGAAGGCTACTTTCACCTTTCTGAAAACAAACCCAGATTCCAGTAATTTCTCCAGGAAGGATATTTCCCCTGGGTTTTATAACTAAATTTTCCTTTCTATAATTTTCATCCCATTGTGTGTTTGCCAAGATGAATGATTATCTTCCATCCCTGTATTGCCTTATATTTTTAATGACTTTTCTTATCGTAGAGGCCTCAAACTCAGAAGCCGGAAGGGCCAGGCAGGAGACGCAATGAGGGAAGAGGTGTGTGAGAGTGTGTGTGTGGATCGTGTGAATGGTGGGGACCAGCCATGACCTGGAGAGAGCTGTTCTCTTGAAACACTGGAAGGCAAACAAATCCCACCTGCAGCTCATATCTGGCCCATGAGCCCACTATTTTGCAACACCTGCTTTTCCTTCCATGCCACAGTGCAACAATTAGGTTACTCTTATTGTCACAACAGCCCAGGAATATCCAGATTAATGGTTTCTCAATTTCTCATTGCCACGAGATTAGATGCAATCTAATTCTTGGTGCAAACAAATCAAAAAGGGGCCTGTGGCACCGTAAACAGATCTCCAAGATAATATCAGAGCTGCCCAAGTAATGGTCATATCAGAGGGAAGAAATAGTCAATAAGGACTATCTTCCAGGCTGTAACACTTCTTGATTCTGAATATCTCTTCATATTCCTCAATGCAGATCAGAGTCATAAGAAAATTAATCTCCAACAAGCTGAATATATGAAAGCTCCAAATTCATCTAAAAGGAGTGCCGCAAAAGACAATGTTTTATAGTGCCTGACCAGTTTCCATCTATACTTTAAACTAATTAACAAAACCCTTCAGTTGGTAGGTTTGGGCTTCCCCATCTCTGAGTATCACCCCTCCTCCACCTACAGTTCAAAGTCACATTGCCTTGAAGGTATTTTCTTTAAAAATATACGTAGTAATCTAACATTTTAGATTACAGTTAGTCTTCAGTGTCAGAGCCAACTCACAATTCCCATTTTTTTCTCTTGTCTCTTTCTTTCACCATCCCCATTCTCACCCTCCCCTTCCCCAGTCCTGTCCCCTCCCCCTTTCCCTACCTTGCCCCCCATTCCCACCCTCCCAGAATGCCTCTTCAGGATTGGTCCTTGAATGGGGCCTGGCCATGGAAAGTGGTATTCTGTTTGAGAATGTTGCACCGGAGAAGAGAATTTGAGAAAGAAACAGTTAGGAAAAAAGGAAATTGGGAAAGAAAACAAAAAAAGGGCAGAAGCAAAGTTTGAGGGGATCTTCTCTGTCTTTTCTCTCCAGTGCACCAAAGTCCTGCAGCAGAGGAGTCCCCCCTTCAGACACCCCCTACTCAGTCTCTCATTCCTTTGAACCACAATCAAGTCTGCATCTTCTCTTTCTTATTCTGTACCCTGCTCCAATCAGAGGAAATAACTGCACAAAAGTTCAGCATTAAAAAGTTCTAGATCCGGCCGGGCCAGGCGCAGTGGCTCACGCCTGTAATTCTAGCACTCTGGGAGGCCGAGGTGGGTGGATCGCTCAAGGTCAGGAGTTTGAAACCAGAGCGAGACCCCATCTCTACTAAAAAATAGAAAGAAATTAATCGGCCAACTAAAAATATATAGAAAAAAAATTAGCCGGGCATGGTGGCTCATGCCTGTAGTCCCAGCTACTCGGGAGGCTGAGGCAGAAGGATTGCTTGAGCCCAGGAGTTTGAGGTTGCTGTGAGCGAGGCTGATGCCACGGCACTCTAGCCCAGGGAACAGAG
>CAUYPO010072766.1:0-48760 GCA_963574435.1 Cheirogaleus major
ACCTGGGGGTAGAAAACACACCTGGGGTGGAGGGGGAGCACACCTGGGGGTAGAAAATACAAGGGGAAGAGGGGGGGAACACACCTGGGGGTAGAACACACCTGGGGTAGAGGAGGGGAGCACACCTGGGGGTAGAAAACACACCTGGGGTGGAGGGGGGGAGCACACCTGGGGGTAGAAAACACACCTGGGGTAGAGGGGGGAGCACACCTGGGGGTAGAAAACACACCTGGGGTGGAGGAGGGGAGCACACCTGGGGGTAGAAAACACACCTGGGGTAGAGGGAGGGAGCACACCTGGGGGTAGAAAACACACCTGGGGTGGAGGAGGGGAGCACACCTGGGGGTAGAAAACACACCTGGGTGGATTGAGGACAGAGATCAGCACTGCCCTAGGACCCCTGGGTGCCCCCAAGAGCCGCAGCCTGCCTGAGCCCTACCTGCTGCACTCTGAGCTAACAGAGGATAGAACGTGCAGTGGAAACAGGCAGCCGCTGCCAGAAAACAAAGCTACCGAGAGTCGGGGTTCATCAGATGGCAGCAGAGCAGGGTTTGGGGCTTGCTCCACCCACTTGGGCAACGGGACAGAGCTCTGCCCTTCCGAAGACGGTGAGACTCACACCAGGCTGCTGAGGGTTCGGGGACACGGACTCGAGGCTCTGAGAAGCGGGTGAGGATGTCACTGCACAGAGCTGACCCCGGGGTCCCTTCCTTGCACTCGCTCCTGGAAGCCTGGCCCGGGGGACGGCGCTGCTGGTGTGGGGCGCCCCTGGCGGTGCCGTGTGACAGGAGGCAGGGATGCCCCCCACCCAGGGCCACAGCGGAGCCTCCCTGAGCTGCGTCTGCTGCGATGAGAACCAACTTGGCCTCCAGGCTGGGCGCGGCCCCCACCCTCCAAGGTGGCCCCGTGCACCCTCCCTGCCACCTAGGGCGGGAGACAGCAGCCCCCGGGCTGCAGCCAGGATGCCCCACGGTGGGGTCTGCACCCCGAGCGGCAGACGCAGCTCACCACTTCCAGGCCCAGGACGGTGCCATGCAGAGAGCCGTATCGAAGGAACCTCAGGCCGCCGGCGCTGGTCGCCACGTTTCCCCCGATGTGGCAGCTGCCCTTGGCGCCCAGGTCCAGCGGCATGATGAAGTCACGCTCCTCCACGTGGCGGCTCAGCTCCTCCAGCACACACCCCGCCTGGCACACCAGCGCTCCTGCAGGCGCCGCCAGAGCAGAGCGCTCACCCGGTGGCCCCTGGCAGCCCTCCGCTGGAACGTCAGCCTCAGAGCCCGGCCAAGGAGAAGAGTCGCGAGGTGTCCCCTTCCCATCTCCCCCAGAATAAAAACATCTGGACCTAGAGTCACCTCTGTGCTTACAGTGACAAGGGGGAAAACCGCACGCCATAGAGGGGAGCAGAGAGAGACTGCTGCCACGCGGTGATTCTCCCCTGATCCTGCCCCCCGGACACCTGACCACGTCTGGGGACGTCTGGGGTTGGGGGTGCCACTGGCATCTCGTGGGTGGAGGCCAGGATGCAGCTCAGCACCCGGCAGCACCCAGGTGCCCAGACCACAGAGCCCTGTCCGGGTGGGGAAGCCCTGCTTCGGGGAGAGACCGTGATGCCGCGGGCGCACCCCGTGTGGGCGCGGGATCCCCTCACGCTTGTCGCCTAATGAGCCCCACATGTCTCCAGGGAGGGCTGGGGTTGGAGGGCACTGGAGCGAGCCACAGGATAGGTCACCTAAGTGGCCGCGTGGCAGACACATCCAGAGCGCAGGCGCAGCGGGGCGGGGCTGGTCCCGGCCCGGCCCTGGACACCCCACCCCGCAGTCCCAGCGGCTGACGAGGAAGGAAAGCCCGGGCTGGCACCCGCAGGGACGCACAGCCGCCCCACCGGGCAGAAGAGGCTCACCGGACACATCGTCGAAGCTGATGACCTGGTTCATGAGGGCGGTGGACAGGATGATCTCGTCGAAGACGGGGACGCTGCCCCCCACCATGCCTGTGTTCCCGCCCTGCGGGTTCACAGCCAGGTTCCTCTCATGGCAGTGCCTGGGCCGGGCACAAGAAGGCATCAGGGCCCTGTCCCCACGCCTGGCCCCCAACCCCGCTTCCCCTCCTCGGCCTCCCCACCACGGCCCAGGTGAGGGGTTCTGGGGATGGCCGGATGCCTGCCCTGTTCCAAGGTCCTTCTGCCCACGTGCTGCTCACAGAGGGTCCTGCTCATGCCCCCCACGCTCCACCACCCCTTTCGATCTCGGGGTCCCCCAGACGTTGGCCAGAACTACTGATGGTGCCTCCTCCCCGCCAGGCTCCGCCTCCGCAAAGACCCAAAGCGCCAAGGACACGTGGGGAGGAGTCTGCAGAAACGAGCTCCCCACCGTGGGGGCGATTTGCCCATAGGCATCACCGGAGCCCGGGAGGAGCAAGCCCCAGGACGGGTCCTGACAGAGCCAGCGCGGGCGTGCCTGTTGCCCGCCGAGGCCAGGACGCCGTGCAACACGGCTGGCGGTCATGTGACCCGAGACCACCTCAACCTGCAGCCCTGGGGACCCGTCAGTGGCACTGGTGTGGGCACGCCTCCGTGTGTTACTAGTGGGCGTGGGCGTTGCCAAATGGGAGGGAAATGACTGCAATGTCACAGACAGCGTGGTGACATTTAAATACACACACGTGCAGAAGAAACACGGAACTGACGTGACCCAAATGTCACTCACAGGCGGGGAGCTGCCGCGCCGTGAGCTCACCTGAGAATGCGGGACACCTCCTCTGACGTCCTGGGCCTCAGCAGCACCTTGCTGCAGCCTGCGACGGAGAAAGCCCGCATCAGACGCCGCGCAAGGAGGCGATTCAGACTGGAACACCCGAAAGGATCCTTGCGGGGAGGAACGTTCTCTACGGCACTTCCTCTTGCTCAGCGAGGCAGCTGCACAGCCGCCGTCATGAGTGAGTTGCGCCCGCCCAGCGCGAGAGCGGACTGGGAAACACAGGCCCACGGCACACGCTGGTGGGCGCGGCAGGCTAGGCCGAGCCGGGCCATGGGCCGTGGGCTGCAGTCCACAGACCCGCTGGCGTGGAGGCCGTGACATCCACTCGTCCCACCAGGGCGAAGGTGGCCGGGTCCCGCAAGGGCAGACGCCACTTCTCACAGCAAGTCACTGCGTTTCCCTTTGTAATTAGTGTGTGTCTCCTGGGGACACGCTGAGACTGAGTACCCTGCTGCTCCCCAGAGTTCACCCACTGATTTTAGCATCTGTGGATCGTCGGCCTGAATCAGTTATCAGGACAGCCAAACGGCGACTTTTCTAAATCCAGCCACCCGCCTCCATTTATTTCTTAGCTAATGTTCGACCGTAGAAAGGGCTTTTGCCGCGTGCTGATGATTTGCTTAGTCAGCTGCTTGCTCATCCATGTCGGCTCCCGGGTTCTTGTTTCATCCACCTGGTAGGATCCTTTGCTGCCATTACGCCTGATACCCAGACGTGGGTGGTGGGAGAACGCTGAGCTGGTCAGTCACATGGCTGACCACCGCCACCCGCCCCAGTCATGTGGCCAACCGCAGCCGCCCACTCCAGTCAGTCTCGTGGCTGACCACTGCCACCCGCCCCAGTCAGTCGCGTGGCTGACCACCGCCGCCCGATCCAGTCAGTCGCGTGGCTGACCACTGCCGCCCGCCCCAGTCAGTCACGTGGCTGACCACCGCTGCCCGCCCCAGTCAGTCTCGTGGCTGACCACCGCCACCCGCCCCAGTCAGTCGCGTGGCTGACCACCGCCGCCCGCCCCAGTGAGTCACGTGGCTGACCACCGCCGCCCGATCCAGTCAGTCTCGTGGCTGACCGCCGCCGCCCGCCCCAGTCAGTCGTGTCTCTGACCAACGCCTTCCCCTAGACGATAACGTTTCTTTCTCCCCCGGCCTCTCTGAGAGGGTCTCACAGGGAAGGGGCGGCAGAGGCAGCAGGAACGTCACAGATGCCTCTGCCTTTTGTGGAGCTCCAAGAATCGAGCTGTCACTTTTTGACTGTGAAAGCCACTTCTTATTTGCCTTTCATCAGACAAGCGATTTTCGTGGAGGGTCGTCTGGGGCCTCAGCCGTGGCCCCGATCCCACAGCAGGGGGCCCTGGCGACCCTCCCCTGTGTGCTGGCGGCACCCCCTTATCCCGTCGGCCGGGCCCCATCTGCTCTCACCCAGGCAGTGTCTGCGCGGGGCTCCCCGGCAGCGTGCCCCCGAGAGGGAGGCCTGCTCCAGACACGGAACACAAACACGCAGGATTCGCCACTCTCGTGACGTTTCCTCCTGACGGGAAGGAGAGGAATGCGGGGTCGCTCCAGATGGTCCAGTGTCACTAGCGGGAGTTGCACAGAGAGGGAGCAGAGTCGGCCAAGGCGGCGCAGCTCACGAAGCAAGAGTGGCTGAACAGGACTTAGCTCAGCCTGGGCCAGGGCGAGGACCATCCCCGGACACCGTGAGCAAAAACGCCAGCCCACTCCTCTCAGCTTGGCACATCCCACCGCCCTGAACACTCTAACCCCGGACTGGGGGCGGCCCCCGCCCAGCCCTGAGCACCCGCTCCACGCCGGCAGCACCCTCTGCTGTTTGTGGCGACCACACAGCAGCCCTCCCACACCTCCGAGGGCCTCATGCTCCGGGAGAGCCAGAACTGCTGGGACGTCTGTCTCACAGCTGCTGGGCCTTCCCGACACCTTCTTGTTTCACTGGTCTCTGCTCCCTGCAGCCCCCCTGGAGGCGTCTGGCCCCCTCCCTCACCACTGGGCTGAGGGTGCAGCAGGCGCCCTCCCTGCCCACCCCGGCTCCGTCAGGGCACCCGCACACCCAGCCATTGCCCCGCTCCTGCCGAGCTCCCAGCTCTCTGGCGTGCTCCCTGGACCTCAGTATCCACCTGCGTCAGGAGTCAGCAAACCATGGCCCAAGAGCCAATCCAGCGTGCCAGCTGCTTTTCAAAGTTTTATGGAGGCCAGGCGCAGTGGCTCAAGCCTGTAATCCTAGCACTCTGGGAGGCTAATGGGGGAGGATTGCTTGAGCTCAGGAGTTCAAGACAAGCCTGAGCAAGAGCGAGATCCCCTTTCTATTAAAAATAGAAAAAATTAGCTGGGCATGGTGGCGCCTGTAGTCCCAGCTACTTGGGAGGCTGAGGCAGGAGGATCGCTGGAGCCCAAGAGTTTGAGGCTGCTGTGAGCTAGGCTGATGCCACTGCACTCTAGCCTGGGCAACAAAGTGAGACGCTGTCTCAATCAATCGATAAATCAATCACTAGATCAATTAATCAATACAGTTTTACGGAGACACAATTGTGCCAATTTGTCTGTGTTCGTCTGCGGCTGCCGTTGCACTAAGACTGCAGAGGCCGGCAGTGGCGACGGAGGCCACCTGGCCTGTAAGCCTGAAACATTAACATCCACTCTTTACAGAAGGAGTTTTCCGACCTGATGCACGACACTCCAGACACCCGGGACCTGGTCGCCCACACCAGCAGCCTGCTCCATACGCTGGGGTCAGCTCTACCCTCGGAAACCTCCGTGCTATCCTAGCACTCTGGGAGGCAGAGGCGGGCGGATCGTTTGAGCTCAGGAGTTCAAAACCAGCCTGAGCAAGAGCGAGACCCCGTCTCTACTAAAAAAAAAATACAAACAAATTAACTGGCCAACTAAAAATATATAGAAAAAAATTAGCCGGGCATGGTGGCGCATGCCTGTAGTCCCAGCTACTCGGGAGGCTGAGGCAGAAGGATTGCTTGAGCCCAGGAGTTTGAGGTTGCTGTGACCTAGGCTGACGCCACAGCACTCACTCTAGCCTGGGCAACAGAGTGAGACTGTCTCAAAAAAAAAAAAAAACAGTAAAATGCCAGTGCCTTTGAAAGCAAAATTCAGACATAAATTTGCAAGACTCAGCGTAAATCGAAGTAATTTGTGAGAGTTACTTAAAACTAAATATTGGCATTTTTTAAAGACTGGACTGAATTTTTCTTCTAAAAGTTAAAACATATACTGTATTTTTTTCTGATGATAAATGCATTGAGTCTTCCCAAGATTCATTTTAGAAATTTTTCTAATAGTAGAGAAAATAACATCTTTATAGTTAAATCCCTCTTTTTAAGAAGAGGATCTAAAATCAGATTATCACTGCTGCTTTCTACAGTGCATATTGAGGCTTCCGCTCTGCACTGTAAAGCCAGAGGGCACTGTTGCTGCCTTTCCAAACAGCTGTTTTTCTGGGGCTGCTGCATGACGTCATAGTAGAAGAAAAATTAAAAACACGAAGAAAACTATTTCAAAATAGACATTTAATGTAATTTTTAGGCCAAAGAAAAAAGCGATCATACATTGTCTCCAGTGGACCATCTGTGCCAGAATAGGACCAACTCAGTCCAGCTTTGAAGGCCCTGATTCAGTCCTACTTTCCCTTGATTGATTTCCCTTGATTGATTTGCATACGCTTCTTATTCGTCATAAGGTCCATTTTACTCTTAAAGTTCCCAGCACTTCCACTATCACCATTTAGCTGCACAAGCAGTCTTCCCAGTGGGAGGGTTTCTTACCCCTTTCCTGCAGGGGTTCTTAACCTTCAAGGAGTTTGACAATCTCATGAGTCTCTTGAAACCTCACCCTGGAAAAATGTATATGTAACACAAGTCTACATATAATTTCATGGGGTTCATGGACCCCAAGGCCCACTATGGTTTCTAAGGCCTCAATGAACCCCTGTGCCAGTGATTTGAGCAATGCAGTTGCCCTAGGGAAAACACTGACAAAGGGCAGGTGAAAGGCTATGTCATAGGACCAAGTGACAGGAGGGAATAATCTTATAATTTCTATTTTGATTTTTGGGCAGAAATTAATTCTGAGGACCTCCCTGCTTTTTCAAGAGCAGAACTACTCAAGATCCTAAGCAGCTATCAGCACAGGTTAGGAAATTGAGAATAGCCCCTGTATGGGGAATGTGCAGCATTCCTTATTGAGCTTCTAAGGACCTCATTTAGCTCCTTAACTGGAAGCTTTACATTTGATCTGCAGTGAGGGGGCATCTCTCCCATCCAAGTACTAACCAGGCCTGACCCTGCTTAGCTTCCAAGATCAGGCAAGATCTGGCAGGTTCAGGGTGTTATGGCCGCAGACTGGGGGAGTGGGGGGACATTTCTAATTTTAGTTTGAGCCACATGGAAAAGTGGACAGTACCTATTCCTTTTTTTTTTTTTTGTATAGAGAGCACTTATTGGAAACTTAATTAGCATAAGTCTTTGGAATCCTCATTTCCTTTATAAATCCAATATTCCCTACCTCTAGACATCTTAACATAAAGAGCTGCCCCACAAATTTACCTAGTCTAACCACTGCTTGCACTAAGAATCAAGAGGTTTAGCAAGAGCCTCTTCCAGGCATCGGGAACTCCTTCCAGCCTTATTGGAGGAAGGAACAGATTACTGAAAACCAACTTGTAGGAATGAAATGAGGCTGACAGCTGTCTAACCTAACAGAATGCCAAATTAGGTTTACATTTTTTTATTAGACTTTTGAATGGCCGAGAGGCAGAATTATTAAATTTTAAACTTATGATTGTAGCCACCTTCCACTCCCCCAAACACCCAACACTGGTTTATTTTTCCAGCTTGAAGAAAACCAAGGCACTAGGAAAGCAAGCACACTTAAGTATTGAAGATAATTAAATCTTTATATTTTGCCTGAACCGTATATTGTAGCATACTAAAACCCATTCAAGGAAAAAATCAGCAAATTGAAAATTCTCCCATTCGAGATTGGCATTTTTGCTAACTGACAAATTTAAGATTTCATTTCTCTTCCCCAAAAATGCAATCACATAAAATCAATACTATTTTGAATTAGCTCTAGAAATCACACTGAAACTATGTTACATTTACAAATATTAAATTTATTATAACTAAAATGAATTTAATGGTTCTCAGATTTGGCCACCTTATAGCTCCGTTTAAGGAGGGGATTTTTTTAAAACAGAAAAATGCATTATAACTTGGTCAAATTACTTTCACATTTAAAAAATTCTAAAAAGGAAAATAAGAAAAGCAACTCTTCAATTTCACATAATTAAAGAACAGGAGAAAGCACGCAAGCTACATCATAGCTAAATTTACGAAACCAACCAAAGCCAGGGGGATTTTCTCTTCTGATTATGTGTCATAAAAAGGTCCACTGTCTTATATACACATGTATATAATGTTACATTCCATCACTGTAAAAAGTCCCCTTTGCTCCCTCCCCCAAAAAGTTTCAGTCTAGTCTCCAAACTTGGAAAGCGGCGCTCGCTCCTGCTGCCGGTGCAGTTCGTTCTCGGTCAGCAGCTGGAGGTTCTCGGCGCGCAGCCGGTCCAGCTCCAGCTCCAGCTCCCGCACACGCGCGTCGTCGCTGCCCAGCCGCTTGCTCTCCAGCCGCAGCCGGTTATTCTCGTCCTCCATGCGCGAGAGGCACTTCTCTAGCTCCAGGTACTCTTTGATGAGTTCCTGCTTGCTCATGTTCTGCAGACTCTCCGCGTGGTACCGCTCGTAAGTCTCCGAGAAGTCCCGCTGCAGAAACTCGCTGCCGTCCCCTCCCATCCCGTCGCTGCCCCCATCCTCCTCGCCCGCTTCTTCCACGAAGTCCTCATCGCTGGTGTCGTCGGATTTGGCGGCGGCCCGCTTGGAGTAAAGGCCAGTTTTGAGATCCGGTTCCTCTTGGTCGTGATCATCCATGAGGAACTGCGTGGTGTTATAGGGCGCGACCGGCTGGCCCTTGGCGAACATCTCGGCTCGTATCCTCGAAGCTCGCAGGCTCTGTTTCTCATCGAACTTTTTCTTCTCCTCCCAGGTCAGCTTGATGTACGGTTTCCAATGCCGCTTCTTCTTGGAAGGGCGTCTCCTATGTTTTTTCTTGCCCAGCTGTCTCTGCTGCTGTCCGCACGCCTCCTCGCCCCCTGCAGCAGGAGCCCCCAACTTGTTGACCTCAGAGTCATGACGAGGCTGGGCGATCGGTTCGGCCTCGGGCCTCGGTTCCTCTCCCGCCGCTGGCGGGGAGTCGCCACCAGCGGACAAATCGTCCCCATTCTGGCCCATCTCGCCCGCTTCCAGGCAGCTGGGTTCTGAACAGGCCTGGGTCTGCAGGGGAGGCGGCGGGGGCTCCAGGCTCCCTTCACCCTCTAGCCCTGGAGGGCCACCCGGCTGGGGAGACGCTCTCGATTGCCACCTACTGTCCTCCTCGGGCACCCGCTCCTCCGCGCCTGGGGGGCGCTCAGGGTTCCTCTCTTCATGGACAACAGCAGCACCTGTACAGTTGCTAGTTTGAGGCTCGTGTTGATATTCTGACAAGAGTGGCTCGGCCATGGCTAGTGAAGTCCTCTTCTCGAAGTTTAAGAAATTTTGGCTAGTAAGTCCTTAAGGAAAAAAAATTTTTCTTTAAAAAAAAAAAAAGGTCCAGCAGAGTCCTCTTCAGTTTGTGATTCCTGCGGTGATGCCTTTAGCCAGTCCTTCCGTCAGTAAACTCCAATTGCAACCTGCGGAGCTCAAGTCAGCAAAGGGTTAAGCGCCCACAGCGCGGCCAGCGAGAGGGTCCAAGGGGGTGCAGCGCAGGAACAGTACGTAATGTGCGGAGGAGGTGGGCCTCAAGCCTCCCTGCAGAGCGCCCCCACGATCGAGGAGTTGGTGAGCAAGGTGATGAGGGTTAAGTCCAAAGGGTTAAACCCAGCCCCGAAGGGGTTAAAACTACCGATGACGCTGCCTCCGAGGGGCCAAATCCACAAAGGGTTAAATCCCCTGCCGCAGAGCCCACAAGGGGTTAAAGTCCCAGAGCCACCTCCTCCCACTTCCACGGGTGTCGCTCAAGCCCGAGTTCCCAGTTCCCTAGGCCCGGCCGGAGCCTCAGCCGAGGACAGACAAACTCATCTCCCCTTTGGCTCGATGCTCTGCTCAGCTCAGCTCTCCTCCGCCTCCTCCTCTTTTCCTCCCTCCCTCCTCCCCCTTCCGACAGCTCCTCTTCCGCCTCCTCCCCCAACTTTCCCCCCCAACCTGCCTTTCCACCTGCCAACTTCCAACTGCTGCCTCCCAGGCCTCTGCGCCCCTTTTATAAAGAAGCCTGTACGCCCCGCCCATGCGCATGCGTAACGGAGTTCTCGTCGCGGGAAGCTGGGAGTCGTAGTTCTCATCTTTCAGGCCCGCCGTCCTCGCGCGCCGTGCGACGTAGCCAATCTCAGTACTCGTAGGGGGCGTCTCCCAGGCCACCGCCTTCTGTCGCTTATCCCTCGCTAAAGAAACGTGAGCGACCATTGGTCAAGAGTCACACGCCTGGTGGAGGACGGAAGACCAATCGCAGAGAAAGTGGGGCGGGTTCTGGACCATACCATTCTGTTTCAGGAATACCAGAAGATTCGATGGCCTGTGAGGGCACACACAGAATATTTTTATGAAAAGGCGCGTTGTAAAGGCTATTATCGTATTCTGTTTAACGCGGAAGAGTTCTGAAGGTCACAAACCTGTGTTAACTAAAGCAAAAATGGTTTATTCCTAAAAAGTAGTCCCTAAAGTGTAAAAGGGGATTCAATCCTATAAAGAGAGATGTTGGCTCACGGCTTCTACCTCTAGATTCTTAAGTTGGCATTAATGGCTTCAAGGCGTGTGGTGAGTGCCTGCGTCTGACATTTGCGGAAGGATACTTGATCACATTTTGTAAAAAATGAAAAGCGCATGAAGAAGTAAACAAATGAAGAATAAAAAGTGCCGTCTTAAAGGGACAGTGTGACTGCGTTTAGTGCGGCAGGCTTGGACTAGGCCTCGGGAGACGAAAAGGCCGGTTCGAGTACCGGGTGACGTCGACCCGGGGACTAGCCTCGGGACCCTCAGGGAAAGCGGCTCAGCCGCTGCTAGGTCCCTGAGAGCCGCCTCCGCCTCAGGGGCCAATGCAAACTGGTGATCCGCGACTGAGGGGCTCTCCTGGGAGAAGGCGGGCAGGCGAGCCGTGGGGGTGGGGGGGACGGCTTTGCCCCGGTCTCAGCTTCTAAGAAAATGGCCTCTTGGGGCCTACTTGGTCTCTTCGACCAGGAGTATTTCATGAACGGGGATGGGGGGGGGGTGGTTCTGGGCCAGTCAGTCGGCCTGTTTGTTGGGGAGGGGCTCGAAATAATGATGAGTTGGAATAATTAACCCTGGCTATCCAAGAGGCTATCGGGCAGCATCCACAGAGGCCCCTCCTCATCAGTGGGCGTTGCGCAAGACGAAAGTTGGGGACAGAGGATTCGGGCCCAGGACCATGGGGTAGAGTCATGGGTAGGGCCACAGTCTCCTTTGAGAGAAATTCTCCAGACTTGAAGCCCGTGCCCAAAGGACAGGGACTGAGAGGACTCGGAGAACCCTACACTCCAGTCACTTAGGCCTAAAATCATGGCGTCATCTCCACTTCTTCCTCTCACCACACCGAGTCAGTGACCCATGCTTAGTTCTTCCTTGACAGCAATCCCTTACACTCCAACTGATTTGCACTCCATAACTTTCTTTCACATACAGAACCGTTTGCCCCCTCGACGGCCCTGTGAGTTAGGCAGGGTAGAAATTATTGTCTCCATTTCAGACATAAGAAATCTCCATGGCCAGGCACAGTGGCTCACACCTGTAATTCTAGCACTCTGGGAGGCTGAGGCAAGAGGATCGCTTAAGGTCAGGAGTTCAAGACCAGCCTGAGCAAGAGTGAGACCCTGTCTCTACTAAAAATAGAAAAATTAGCCAGGTGTGGTGGCACCCGCCTGCAGTTCCAGCTACTTGGGAGGCTGAGGCAGGAGGATGGCTTGAGCCCAGGAGTTTGAGGTTGCTGTAAGCTAGGCTGCATCTCTAGCCCAGGCAACAGAGGAGACTGTCTCAAAGAAAAAAAAAAAGAAAGGAAAACTCCAAGACTGCAGAAATTAAGTGACTTGTGCAAGGTCATATAGCGACTAAGTGGTGGTTTTTCTTTCTGTCACAAACACTAAATCTGGCAGGGCGCAGTGGCTCACGCCTGTAATCCTAGCACTCTGGGAAGCCAAGGCAGGCAGATCTTTTGAGCTCAGGAGTTCGAGAATAGCCTGAGCAAGAGCCAGACCCTGTCTCTAATAAAAATAGAAAGAAATTAATTGGCCAACTAAAAATATATAGAAAAAATTAGCCAGGCATGGTGGCACCTGCCTGTAGTCCCAGCTACTTGGGAGGCTGAGGCAGGACGACTGCTTAAGCCCAAGAGTTTGAGGTTGCTGTGAGCTAGGCTGATGCCACGGCACTCTAGTCAAGGCAACAAGAGTGAGACTCTGTCTCCAAAAACAAAACAAAACAAACCAACACTAAATTGTCCCTTTTTTCATGAACTCTGTAGTTCTTTCTCATTCCCAATTGCTTCAACCTAATTCAACGTGCATTTTTTCATTTGGCTAACATTAGCTAGGAGGGCACAAAGATGAATAAAATAGCATCCTTGCCTTCAGGTTGCTCCTGGACTGTGTAGAGACGCCATCAAACTACCAGGAGCCAAAATGCCAAGTGAGGAAAATCCCTGTGGGAGCTTGTGAGCTGAGCTGCTTGGGAGTTAGAAATTGAGGACAGGTGTCATGGAGGAAGTGACTTCCTGGCTGGCTCTGAAGGATGAAGACTCTTCTGGGAAAGTGGCATGCAGAAGGGCATTTTATGAATAGCAAGCATCATGTCCAAAGAAAGGATTAGTCTGGGAACTCAGAGGTGCCTCTGGGTAATGAGGAGTATGTGGGGACAGTAGTGGCCACACCTCCAATCTCCAATGGGAGAGGTACACACACTGGCCTCTGGGGCCCAGCCAGGTGTTCTGAAATTGAACATCCTAGCCCATTTTCCTTGGGTTTCAATAATTCCATCTGAGCGGCCTTCCTCTGTGGGCTTCATCCATCCATTAGGAGGCTCCCTGAGAGCTGAACTGCCCCTCACACTGGATGCTCCCTGAGGAAAAAGGATTTTTGCAGAGAACTTGGGACAGAGACTTCCAAATAGTTAACTGCATTTTCAGACTCCAAAGGACCCCAAATCAAAGGATTTGGAAAGTACAGCTGAACCCAGCTACAGTTTACTGAACAGGGGTCAGCTGTATGGTCTCATTTGTCATACTGGGGGAGGGGTGGCCAGACTGATAGGTTGTGGAATTCTAGAATTCTATCAAACAACGGGCTGGGCAACCTTAATATTAGCTGAGTTCTAACCCTTTGCCAGGCATTTTACATGCCCCATCAATGGTTGGTTTTGGTTTTTTAAGGACAGGAACTTGCTCTGTCACCCAGGCTGGAGTGCAGTGGCCCAATCATAATTCACTGCAGCCTCAAATTCCTGGGCTCAAGCCATCCTCCTGCCTCAGCCTCCTGAGTAGCTGGGGACTACACAAGTGTGCCACCACACGAGGCTGCAATGGTTGTTAAACCCCAGCACTGCTTTATGATGAAGAGATCATCCTTGTGTCACAAACAAGGCAACCCAGGCTCAGAGCAGTTAAGAATTTTAACCAAGTTCACACAGCTACTCTGCCAGTGGTAGAGCTGGCTTTAGCCCCATGCCTTAGTCCCAGCACCGGTGTAGTCCCTCTCCCCCTGCCCTGTTGTTGTCCATCCTTATACAAGGGGTTTATCCAGCCTCTCTGCTTGTGACCCCTAGGCTAGGCCCTATAGAGCAGCAGAGTCCTTGTGTCTATGCCCTCCCTGCCTTGAGAGAACTGATGACTAAAGAGTGATGGTGACCCCCAATGGGGGCAGTGGTCACGGCCAGGGGCTGATGGTGGTAGCTCAAGAGTTTAAGGGTCTCCAGCCAGCGGCCTTCAAAACTACCTCTTTCTCACCCAGGAGCTGGAAGGTCCTGGGATCCAAGTGGTGGCAGTTGCGGGAAGCTTGAGGCTGCTGGGGGCCTCGGCGAGTGGGGACCCTAGCGCCAGGCATCAGGAGGCGCTCAGAGTGTCTGGAGCCAGGGTGGCCCAAGGGGGACAACAGGGCTGGCACTGGCCAGAGGGAGACCTAGACTGCTGCAGGTGAGAAAAAGTTGGAAAGCTAAGCAGTGGCGCCACCCGGAGGTCTGTGCACGTGTGGGCGATCGGCCCACCTCTATGGGGGCTCCCATCCGCGCTGGGGCCTACCCATCACTCTGGGCGGGGCGAACATGAGGCTCCCGCTGGGCCTAGGTCTTCCAGAAAGTTCCCTGGGGAGGCCTGAGCGTCAACATAATGGGTGGGGAACACAAGGAATGAGCAGCTGAGGGGGCAGCCGACACTTCCGGGACCCCTACACCCAGGGCGCAGAGCTGGAGCAGCCGTCCTCCGAGCTCCCCCGGCGCGCAATTCGCCCGGACCCCAGGACCCCGACGGGGCGGGACGGCTGGCCCGCACCTTCGGCCCTCCGACGGCCCCCCCCCACCCCTGCCCGGGCGCCCTTGGTCCCCCTCCCTTACCCCTGCAGACCGAGGCCTCCTTTCCCTTCACTTGCCCAGGAGGAGGGAAAATATTCCTCATTCAAAAAACGCCAACCGCTGGCCTTTCGTGGCGTCTACGGAAGCTTTGGGGGAGGGAGCAGGAAAGGGGCTTGAGCCTCCCGCGCCCGGACTCCGTTACCGGCTCCCTCCGTGGGGGCCCAGACGGCAGAAGATGATTTTATTTTATTTAGTGAAACATTCATTTGTAAATGAATCTTCGGTGAAGACGTCCTGAGTGTGTCGGGGGCGGGGGCCGCCAGGGAGGGAGGCTAGCAAAGCGGTGCTCCCCCCTCTCCCCCGGGGCCTGCTCTCTCCTCCCAACTCCTCCCGGCCTCCTGGCCTCCCTCCTGCGCCTACCAGCCAATCAGCCTTCCAGGCCCCGGCCCAAGTCCCAACTTGCCCAAGAGCTGAACCTCCTCGGGGAGAAGCTAGGTTGGGAAGAAAGTCAGGTGACCCAGCGGGTGGGGAGGGCAAGGGCTGAGACCAGGCAGCCCCGCCCCCGCGTCAAGGCCGACCCAGAACCGGGGATGTGCCCCCCACGCTGCAGCCGCCGGGAGAGCCCGGGTGGCTGGGGGAGGGGAGAAAGCGTCCTTGTGAAACAGCAGGGAAGGGCGGGGTCTCATCGGGCACCCCCATTAGGGGAGGGGGTTCCAAAGGCAGACACCGGTGTGAGGAGGGATTCTTAATGCTGTTCTCCGAAACCCTGGCCCAGCAAGACTGAGTCTCCCAGCCTCTTCAGTCGGCTGTAGAGACCCCTTCACCGAGAGTCACCTCTTCCGAGTCCGAAAGAGCCACTGGACGACGAAGGGCCACAGGAGGAGGAAGAGCAGCGTGGGACCGGAGAGCCTGAGGGGCCAAGGCCGAGCACTGGGCCGTGGCCTCTGCTGTCAAGAGGGAGGGAGTCAGAGGCCAGCCCACGCCTCAGCACAGCCCTCCTTAGGAGCCTGCTCCCACTCAGTGGGAGACAGCCCCCAAGTGTGCACCAGGGAAGAGCCCCCAGTGTGTCCCTGACAGGTTGAACTCCGCTCCCTCCCACATTTTCCTCCCCAGGGCAATCCAAAGTGCCACACTGGAGGCTGAGGGAGGGGCTGCTGGGCAGAAGGAGGGGCTTCCAGGCTGTCTCCTCTGGGCCACAAAGTAGTGACCCTGTCGGAATGACTTGAAGACCCTATATTGTGAAGGATGTGCCACATATTTCAAATGAGGACCCTCGGAATTTAGTTTCTAAATACCATTCTCTACTAAAAGGAGCCAGGGCTCCTTGAGGAAGTGGCTGATTCCAGGTCTGGGGCAGGGAAGATAGGGGTGGGTGTAGGACACCTTTGTACGAGAAAGCAAGGTCACTTTTAAAGATTATTGGAGTCACATTATAAGAACACAGGACCCAGCTTGAAAGGGTCCCCACTGGCCAAAGTTGTAACAGTCTGAGCATCAAAAAGAATGATTGCAGTTGACTGGAATCTGTAAAATCCACGAGTCCATAATGATACTGAAAAAAAGAAAACTGGGCCAGGCAAGGTGGCTCAGGCCTGTAATCCCAGCACTCTGGGAGGCTGAGACGGGAGGATCTCTTGAGCTCAGGAGTTCAAGACCAGCCTGAGCTAGAGTGAGACCCAGTCTCTACTAAAAATAGAAAAATTAGCCTGGCGTGGTGGTTCGTGCCTGTAGTCCCAGCTACTCTCCCGAGGCAGGAGGATCCTTTGAGCCCAGGAGTTTGAGGTTGCTGTGAACTAGGCTGACGCCATGGCACTCTAGCCCAGACAACAGAGCTAGACTCTGTCTCAAAAAAACAAACAAAAACCTGGAAATTTATCACCATTGAGGTAGCTTTTAAATCGATTCTTTACTTTAAAAATAGATAATTAAAGAGAAAGAGCACTGTATTTCAGGGAAACCCAAGATGATCAGAGAAACACTACAGAAAAATGATAGCTAATCGATATTAAAGGAATAATAGAATTTAAAAATCAACTTTTTTTTTGCAATCACTAAACAAATTATTCAGGCAAGGATTATCAATTGTTGTCAAAAACTGTGTGACAAATGGAATTGATGGGGAACTGGATATTCCTTGGCTGCAGGAGGAAAACACAACTTTACAATGGTGGGATCAGACTGCCACACCTTCATCTGTGCCAGCAGTCCATGCTAGAATCACTAAAAGTGGGACATTCAGATATCATGTGTTCCTTGATGTGAAGAACATCACTCCTGATGTAATCTGGTCCAAAATGTTTAATTTGATTCTAATCTAGTCCTTAGCTCTAATCTCCAGTTCACAGGGAATACAAAGTGTAAAGGAACTAATGATGAGGACATGATCAGACCCAAAAGGTGGAACATTCTATAGGACACTGGCCTGGTCAGGTCAGCAAGTCAACAGCAAGGAAAAGGACTGATCTCCATTAATGGAGACTTAAAGGACAGAGGAAACAGACGCAATGTGTGGTCCTAGACCAGACAAACAGAGCAGCTGGAAAGGGCAATTTCAGGATAACAGGGGAAATCTGAATTTGGATCGGGTATTTGATGATATTAAGGAATTAATGATTGTGTGTGATAAAATGTTGTTTGGGCTAGGTGGTAGAATGTTCTAGTTTGAGAGATGTGAACCCAGGTACTTCAGGGTGGAATATCATGATGTCTATAATCTACTTTAAATTTTTCAGCATTTAAAATTACTAAAAGATGCCAGGCATGGTGGCTCATGCCTGTAATCCTAGCACTCTGGAAGGCCGAAGCAGGAGGATCGCTCAAGGTCAGGAGTTCAAGACCAGCAAGAGCAAGACCCCATCTCTACTAAAAATAGGAAGAAATTAGCCAGACAACTAAAAATATATAGAAAAAATTAGTTGGGCATGGTGGCGCATGCCTGTAGTCCCAGCTACTCGGGAGGCTGAGGCAGGAGGATCGATTGAGCCCAGGAGTTTGAGGTTGCTGTGAGCTAGGCTGATGCCACGGGACTCTAGCCCAGGCAACAGAGACTGTCTCAAAAAAAAAAAAAAAAAAGTTAAATATAAAAATTAGTAAAAGATAAAAAAGAAAAAGAAAGCAAGACCTGTCATGGGGGAGGGGCAGTGTTGAAAAATCAGCCACTGTGGATCTGAGGACATCCTTGCCCCCACGGCTGACACCCACTGTGCTTTGGGATTAGGGGTCACCCCAAAGATCCCCAAATCAGACACTCAGCCCTCTCCTGCCCCCACCACCCCAGGCTTCTCAAGAACAGACCCACTCAGAGTTAATGGTGGGTACCAGCTGTGGGGGGAGATAGACCATGGTCCACTCCCAGCTCTATCACTTAATGTTAATAATAATATTAATAGTAATAATATTTTGCTGGGCACTGTGTGATCTAATTCTCTAGGCAGCTCAGTGAGGTTCTCCCAGGCTGTGTGCCCTCAGGCAAATTACTCAACCTCTCAGAGCCAGAGATGAAAGGGGAGATGAAAAGAAAATCTATCTGATAGGGTCATTGTATGGATTGAATGAAAGAATGCAAGTGTTTGGCGCACAGCTGGGGCTCCAGGAATAGCAGCTGTTATTTATTTTGCAGGCGCCCAGGAGCCTGGTGTATGGAGTAAGCAGGATAGGGATGGGGGTGGGGGTCATGCAAGGGCTGAACTGTTTGGAGGCAAACCCTAAATCTGCCATCAGAAGTCTTTACTGAGGGGCAACAGGGACCCCACACCCAGTGCAAAGAGCAGACACATCATGGCACTTCCAACTCCTGGGATTAGTCCCCAGGCTCGGTTTCTCTCCAGGCAGAGGGACATAAGAGCAGGAATGGGCCCTTCCTGCCCTGCCTTCCAGGGTGGAAGCTTCACACCCCCGACCTCCCTGCCTGCAATGTGAGCCACGCCATTCTCTGGACAAAGATGTAGGCATGAGGACAAAGACATAAGTGCTGGATAAGGAGCCCAGAATAGAGACACTTAGAATTCTGCCCCAATCTTGCCCCAGAACAAGGGGGGGACTCACCTGCTTAGGGGGTCGGGGTATGCTCTCCAAGCTCTGCAGTCTCCTCTGTACATCCCGCATGCTCTCCTGTAGTGCCTGAACTGTCCCCATCAGCCACGTGTCCAATTCCTGGGGGCCCAGCAGGTTTCCTCCCAACCCCTCTGCAGAGCACAGACACACAGGAAAGGGGACTCAGGAGGCAATTTAGCTACTGGCTGGGTGAAGGCAGGCTGTGGCCGGTCCAGGGAAGGGTGGGAGTAGAACACAGTCCCTGCACCAAGTGTGACTCTTGGAAAGTCCATATACGTGGCTGAATAATGAGCTGCGGCAGGTTTGAATCCCAGCACTGCCACTTATTATCTGTGTGACTTTAGGCAAGTCATTAACTTCCCTGAGCCTCATTTTCTCATCTGAAAATTAAGGGAAGATGTCACTTCACTCGCAGAGCTGTTTGGTTGGAGGAATCAAGGAGATAATATTTATGAAAGTGACCCTATGGGACTTGGCACACAGGAAGTTCTAGAAGGGAAGAGGGCAGAACTCACTGTTGTCATTTGATTTCCGAATGGGAGGCCCAGGGAGAGAGAATGACTTCCCAAGGCCACTCGGCTGTAGGGGAGGGAGCTGGACAGGACTCCCATCCCAGCTGCCCTTACTCAGCACCTGCACAGGGTGGACTCCTGGGTGGCCCTCAGGGAGAGGACGCAGGGCAGGGACTTTGCCCATCCAGGTAGGTGTCTGGCAACCCTTCCTGGGCAGAGGCTGCTCTCCTCAGTGCCCAGCACTAGACTTTCCCCTCTGCCCGAAGAGGGCAGCCCAGGGAAGGGCAGGAGGGGGTGAAGGGTCAGGCAGGAGCTCACCTTTCTGTGCAGGGGGTACAGGGCTGTTCCTGGTGTCAGGCTCTCCTCCAGGGGATCCTCTCTGTTCTGCCCAAACCTGCAGAGAACAGTCAGAAGTCTGAGGGTGGGAGCAGGAGCAAGCAGGGCCCAGTGGGGTGAGAAAGGGGAGGGAACAGGGGGTGGTCTCACCAGCTCAGGCTCCAGCTGCTCCAGGGAATCACAGAAAACCTCAGAGTCTAGGTCCCTGGGCGGCTGGGACTCTGGGGAGGGGGTAGGCAGGGTTATTGCCCAGAGGGAGGATGTGGAGGGAAAGGTGGGGTGTGCACTGTGCAAGAGACACTAAAATTACTGCCACAGGATGCACAGGTGGGACCCAGAAGTGAGGCCTGGAACAGGAATCACAGAACCTGTCACCCACCTACCCCAACCCCCCACCTTCAGGAACACAGGAGGTCTCAGTGTCTGTGGGCATGAGGCGTGAAGGGCACAGTGTGGCATCCAGCCTTCTCCCCTCCACCCCTCCTGCATTTGGTCCTCTGTCCATCCTGCCCAAGCACTAACCTGGGCTTGGGGGTACTGGTTCCTTGGGGAGGCAGGGAGGCTCTCGAACAGCCCCGACATCTCCATTCAGTACCTGCTTTTTGCAACCTGCCAAGACATCGGACCCAGAGGTGGGGCTGGGAAGAGGCTGGCACCTCCCAGTGACTTCAAGTCCCTACTCCCCATTGGCTGTGGACACTACCTGAGACTCACCCCATCAGGGCACTGGCTGGGGTCCTTATAGGGACATTACCTGGAGCCCTCTCCCCCTCCACCGGGCAACACCCCCCAACTGAGCAGCCCCCTCAGCCTAGACCTAAGACAGTTCATTCAGCACATGTGGAGCTCCCATTCTGGGGGTCTAACCTGTGACCCTTTTCAGGAAGGTCTCTGGGGGCCTTGGCATGTCAGGGATCACCTGGTACAGGGGCTCGAAGTAACCAAACATGTCTTCTGCCACCTCGCCCAGGGGCACTGTGTCGATCACCTGTTGGGGAGGGCTTCTATAGAAGGAGGGGCTGGCCCTCCTGTCCCCCTCTGCCCTGCTCCTGTCCTGTCATACACCTCCACTCTGTGGCCATTCAGGGACCATAGACAGGCAGGGTTGGGCAGAAGCAACGTGAAGGTGGTGATTCCTATGGGGTTATCAATGTATAGAAAACACAATGGGGGTGAGAACTGGAAGGGTGAGGGCAGGCCACCTGGCTGGGAGCTTGGGGACAGAGGACTCACAGCTCCTCCGTACCTTCTGTGCCACCAGCTTCATCTCAGTGATATAGGCGGACATGGCCTCCTCCCTGCTCATCTTGCCCAGGCTGTTCCAGGCATCCCTGGGGGCAGAAGGCTGTGAGAGGGCTGGTTGACAACTGAGGTTTGTTTGCCCGGCCAGTGGGGAGCTCACCACTTATATCGTCCTATGGGGTCCCAGAACCCAGGCCGAGGGACCAGGCAGGGCCCCATGGTAGCCTGCTTGTAGTAGCTGTAGAATCGCAGCATCTCTTCGTAGGAGGGACGGTAAGTGCCTGGGCAGAGGGTTGGGAAGTGGAGGGCAGAGCATCAGCCCCAGCTCCAGGAGGAGGGAGGTGAGGGGAGAACCACCCTTAGAGGGAGCAGAGATGGTGGGGAGGGGGGTCCCACCCATGGCATCTGGACAAGAGCAGGAAGCAGAAAGGACCCCCAGGCCAGACCAGGCAGGGACTTGTCAGCAAAATCTGTAGGGACGAGGGTCATTTCCTCTTCAGAGTCAGACCCTAGCTGTCCTGAACCCCAAAGTACGGGTCCCCGCAGCCTCACCGTTCTTAGGTAGGTTCTGAATGACGCTGACTGCAGCCTGGAACTGGGTCTGGCAGTCTGGCTCTGGGCTTTTGTTCTCGGTGCCCATGCTGATCCAAGCCCTGGGGCCCCACTTTTGAGCGACTCTGCAAGAACAAGCTTCCGTGTGGGCAGCCCTCCAGAATCCACCAGGTACCGTAAGCCACGGACCCACTTTCCAGAGGGGCAAGCTGAGCTCTTTAGAGGCCTGAGAGAGAAACCCCGGGAGGTCAGAAGTTGCAGCTGAGGAAACTCCTTTCCCTACCTCAAGGCAGCGTGGTGGCGCCAGGGTACCGAGGACCTTGGTGGGTGGGTGGAGAGGAAGGTGGCAAGGGTCGCAGTGCCGGATGTGTCCCCAGGTGTGCCTCTCTAGGTGCACATCTCCAACTCCTGGACAGGCCAAAGAGCAAACGAGGCGGCGTCAGAGCGAAGTAAACAGTCTCCCAACCTGGCCCCCAGGACCCCAGCCCGGCCCTCACCTAGCGGCGCGTCCACTGTCCGGACACCTGGGTCCTCTCTCGCCACTAACCCGCAGCTTCCGACTGACCTCGGGGTCCAGTCTGGCCGGGCTGGGGCCGCAGAACGAGGGGGACATTTAAGCCAATGAAAGAGCCTGTTTCACATTGGGCTTCTATGCCTCACCCACTCAGCGCTTCCCTTTCAAGATTATGCAAATAGCTTCGCAGTACCGGTCCCAATCAGGCGGGGCTCATCCCGGAGTCGGACTTCCCTGCTCCGGAGTGCCGAGGCGGGCGGCAGCGCCCCCTGGTGGACATAGTGAGAGGTCGCGGAGTCCTGGCGCCCCCTGGTGGAAATTCGTGTCCGTAGCTGAGCCCAGGCTTGGCAGGTCCGAGCCACCCACCCGGCTCTTCTGAGGCTTAGGCGCTGGGGATAAAAAGAGGCATGTCCTGGGGTCAGGCGTTCCAAAGGAGGGACATCACAGTTGAGTTTTGGAAGCTTTAAGAGTAAGCCCGATGGAGATATAGAGTAGAATGATGGTTACCTGAGGCCCAGAAGAGTAGTGGGGGGACGTAAACAGGGGTGGTTATGGGGTACAAAAATACAATTAGGTATAAGGAATAGGATCTAGCATCCGGTAGCACAACAGGGCGTCTATAGTGAATGATAATATATTGTATATTTTTAAATAACTAAAGAGTGGAATTAGAACATTCCTAACACAAAGAAGTAAATGCTCCAGGTGATGGATACCCCAATTATCATTACACTTTGTATACTTATATCAAAACATCGCATGGGGCCGGGCACGGTGGCTCACGCCTGTAATCCTAGCACTCTGGGAGGCCGAGGCGGGGAGGATCGCTCAAGGTCAGGAGTTCGAAACCAGCCTGAGCAAGAGCGAGACCCCTGTCTCTACTAAAAATAGAAAGAAATTAATTGGCCAACTAAAAATATATAGAACAAATTAGCTGGGCATGGTGGCGCATGCCTGTAGTCCCAGCTACTCGGGAGGCTGAGGCAGGAGGATTGCTTGAGCCCAGGAGTTTGAGGTTGCTGTGAGCTAGGCTGATGCCAGGGCACTCTAGCTGGGGCAAAAAGTGAGACTCTGTCTCAAAAAAAAAAAAAAAACCCACAAAAAACAACAACAAAAAAACCATCATATGTACCCTATAAATATGTACAACTATTATGGATCCATATTAATGAAAAATAAAGGGCACGATTGATGTGATGACCTCACGTTCTCCCCAGCTGCCCTAGACGAAGGACGAGCATTCACGGTGAATGGGACCCCTCTTTCTTCTGTCTGTAAGCCCCTCGCCTCTCCTCCGTGCCGTAAGGAAAATATGTATACATATATATGTATAATTTAAAAATTTTAAAAAAGAGACCAGGCGCGGTGGCTCATGCCTGTAATCCTAGCACTCTGGGAGGCCGAGGCGGGAGGATTGCTCAAGGTCAGGAGTTCGAGACCAGCCTGAGCAAGAGTGAGACCCCTGTCTCTACTAAAAATAGAAAGAAATTAATTGGCCAACTAAAAAAAAAAAAAAAAAAAATATATATATATATATATATATATATAAATTAGCCGGGCATGGTGGCGCATGCCTGTAGTCCCAGCTACTTGAGGCTGAGGCAGGAGGATCGCTTGAGCCCAGGAGTCTGAGGTTGCTGTGAGCTAGGCTGATGCCACGGCACTCTCGCCTGGCCGACAGAGCCAGACCCCGTCTCGGAAAAAAAAAGAGTAAATAAATAAAACTTAGCTTATCAAAAAAAGAAAAAAGAAAAAGAAAGTAAGCCAGAAGAATGAGGAAGATTATTCTTGGAGGAAAATATGGCAAGATCGAAAGTACAAAGGCAGAGATTTGATATTCAGGAAGAAATTTCAGGACCCCAGAGCAGGGTGGGGACCCAAACCAGAATGTGTAATCTCTGGGTAGGGAATATCTGAGAATGGGGTAGAGTGGGGCAAGTAGGTGGCAAATCTAAGTCCTGGGAAAGAGGCTTTCTCCGCGGGGTGCCACGCGGTCGGCGGCCACCGAGTGGCGGTGTGCGCCCAACTCTCCACCCGACTCGGAGCACCTGCCGCGGACAACGCTGCCACCTGGACATCCCACCCTTCGCGCCCGTACTCCGGTGGTTTCATACAAACAGTAGGTGACACTTGACAGGGCCACCAGAACCCGCACGCGGACGCCCACCGGTGGGGTGACGTCACCGACTGCTATACCGCGGGCGGCGGCTGTCCCGGGACCGTCGGCTGGGGTTCCAACCTGTCCAAGCCTGAGACCCCAGAACCAGCTGGCCGGGACTCCAGACTCAGCGCCGCCTCACGCCGTCCAGACCAGTCAGCTTCGAGACTGTGGGAGTCTGAGGGGGCGGCAACTGGCCCCGCGCGGGGGCGCAGATCCTGTGACGTCCCTGCCAGAGCCCCCACCCCCAGCCCCCGCCGCCGCGCCCCTCCCTTCGGGCTCGCGCCGCCGGGCAGCGCCTCAGCTCCCGGGGCTCTGTGGGCTTTCCGGCCCCGGGACCCGGAGCCCAGGACGAGCGGCCCCCAACTCCCGTCCCCAGTCTGCTCGCTGCTGAGGCCCGCTGGCGGGACGCGCACGCGGAGGGTGGCGTGGGGTCCTGCGTCCGCACAGAGCCACGGTCCGGGAAGGGGAGAGCGTGTCTGTGCCGGAGGGCAGCCCTCGCCCCCTCCGGCGCCCGCTCCCCCCACCCCCCAGACTGGGGGCTCTGGCCACCCATGGGGCCGAGATCCGAAGATCGCTCAGACAATGGGGAGGCGGACTCACGAGCAGGGCAGAACGCGGTGACTCGGGGGACTCACGTTCCCGGGCCTGGGGTCCCGGCCGCCGCCTCGCGCCACCCCCGCGCAGTCCTCGCCCCGCCCCCTCCCTCCCTGGCCCTCCCTCCCTGACCCTCGTCCCTCCCTCTTTCCCTCCTCCCGGCTTCTTCTCTGACTCGCTCCCGGCGCCGCTAAGTTTCTTCGCTCGGGACCGCGCACGGAGCCGGGGCCGGGCCGGAGCGGCGCCCCCGCTGCCCTGTCCTCGTGCGCTGACCCCGGGCCCGGCCCCGGCCCCGACCCCACCGAACCATGCTGTGCGGCCGCTGGAGGAGATGTCGCCGCCCGCCTGAGGAGCCCCCGGTGTCAGCCCAAGTCGCAGCGCCGGCCGCGCTCCCGCACTCGCCGGCGTCCTCGGAAGGCGGCACCAAGAGGCCCGGGCTGCGGGCGCTGAAGAAGATGGGTCAGTGTCGCGCAGGGGGGCTCGGGGTGGGCGCGGATTGTCCCCAGGGGCGCAGCCTGGGAGGACAGGGTGCTCCGGGGAGCCGTTCTGGACTTCCCAAGCTGCATAGACTTGGGGAGGCTGTGGCGACGTTCGGAGTGCCACCACTGTCCAGCCATCCAGCCGAGGGTCGCACCAGGGGTCACCCGAGATCCCCAGGCCGAGCCGGGCGCCTAGGTTGTTCTTTTTTTCCCACCAGGAGGCGCCCGCGGGGCGTGCTGGAGTGCGAATTTGGGCGAGGGCGCCGATTGGGGTCTCTTAAGGGCAGGGAGAGTGGAGCGGAGATAAAGGTTTGGGGTGCCCCTCACCCGCCTCCCCTGCCTTCTAAGGTCTGCCTGGACTCCAGGACATCCTGGGGACTTGGCGGCCCTTAAGAGGGATGAGAGTTGTATGCGGCTGGCCTCTGTGGAAGAGGCTGGCCTCCTAAGCCAGCCCTCCATCCCCGCTGCAGAGGCAGCAGCAGCTAGTGAGAACACTGTCCCGGGAGTCAAGAGGTCAAGGGTCCCATCTCAGACTTGGGGGAAGTCACTAGATGAGAAGGAAGTAACTGTGGCTTATGAAGAAGCATGTCTCAGAGACAGGCCGGGGCACCAGGTGGTTTACATACCTGGTGTCATGTAATCCTCTTCACCTCTCTGAGACGTAGGTAGGTAAAGCCCCATTTCAGATGAGGAAACTGACTCAGAGACATCAAGGAATTTGTCTATAATCACACGGCTAGTCAAAGGCAAAGTTTGATTGGTCCCCAGGCTATGCCTCATGACCTGGCCACCTGTACCCTCTCAGGGTGCACGCAGAACAGGACTCGTGAGCATGCGTGTAAGAGTACTGTGTGACACGGAGAGGACCGTCCAGCCCAAGTGCTGTATTGGAGCTGCTGTTGGTAGAATAATAACAGGGAACAGAAGGGCAAGGCTGCCCAGGAAACCCGTGGGAATCTGGGAGCAGAATTCGGGGGTCCTGACTGTCAGTCTTGCCTTCTCCTTGGCGCTGCCCCTCCTCTCACTCACTCGACCTGCATTTATTGGGTGCTGTGCTCTAAGCACTGTGCCTGGCATGTGCTTGCATGCATGCATTCCACAAACATTTCTGGAGGGCCTGTAGTGTGCTCTGCCCTGGGGCTCCCGCCCTGGGAGAGCTGAGGAACCGGCAGGGAGGCCAGACCATGAATCGGAGGGACAAGACCATGGAAGGAGGGGCATGTGAGATGCTGGGGAGCCAGCGAGGGCCCTGGCTGCTCCCCAGACTGGAGCGGTGAAGGGGAGAGGCTGGTGGGAGCCGGGTCATCCAGGCCCCTCCGTGTAGAGTTGTGGACTTGTCTAGAGGGCAGCAGGAGCCCCAGAAAGGGCTCAGGCAGAGTGAGTTGTGTATAGCGGAGAGTGGGGTGGAGGTGGGGGGAACAGGGAGACTCAAGGAGGGGGGCTGGAGAATCAGTTGGGCAGGGGTGGCGGGGCTCAGACTTGGCCAGGGGCACCCGAGATGGACTCCAAGACCCCCAAGAGGTAGGCTGGGCTGGACTCTGTGATCGGCGACCTGAAAGGTATTTCTGGGTGGGGGGTGGTGCCATTCTTTGGGCTAAGAAGCAGTGTGGTTTGCGGACTGGAGGGGGCCGTGGCCAGGTAGCCCTGGGAGTCAGCTCCCGCAGGGCTCTTGGATGCCGTGGGTGGGCAGAGGTGAGCTGCCGAGCCCAGCCAGCCCTTCATTCCACACATGTTTGCTGAGCACCATCAGCGGGCCAGGGTGCTGTGCCAGGGCTGGGCTACAGAGCTGCACATCACACAGCCTTGCCCTCGGGGAGTGCACAGTTTAGTGGGCAGAGACATGTGTAGACAAATAATTATTATGGTTGAGCCCAGGATGCAGCACCTGTCAGCTGAATAAGCCTGCACGGGACCTCTGGGCACTTGATCAGGGTGACACTGTGGGGAACTATGTAGGTATCAGGATGTCATCTCGGCCACCCTCCCTTCCCACCACTGCCCCATCCTGTTGAGTGACTGCAGAGGCCACAGGGAGCCTAGGGACAGGGTGGAGACAAAACCCAACCCTGGGGCCCCGCCCCTCGGGCCATCAGGGCCAAGGCCTAGGCCCATCACCAGGTAGCTTCCACTACTCCCAGAGCCACTGCCCCTCACTGCCACACCCTGCCACTGCCATCGCCACACCCCTTAGGCTAGCAGAGAACAGATTTTATATCAGGTCAAGAGACTAGGACAGGGAGTGGCTCAGAGGGGCCCAAGGAAAAGAGAAGGCCTTTGGGGCCATACCAGGGAGACTGAGATGAGGGAGGGGGAGGTGGAAGGAACCCCTCACCCCACATTAAGTGTTGGGTGGGAGTTGTTTGTGCCCTTCTAGTCCCCTGTTCCTGGGCTGGGCTGCTGGCCTGGCAGGGAATAGTTGAAGAGAGAAGAGATCCTGAGCCCAGGATCGCCCGCCACGCGCTGGGCGCCGTGCTGAGCATGCAAGAGGCCTGATCCTGCTTAATCCTCGGATGTCCCTGAGGGGAAGGTGCTGTCCTCACCTTAGGTCACTTACAGATGAGAAACTCAAGGTAGAGGGGAGAAGTCACTGCCCAAGGCCACACCATTGGCAGGTAGTGTCTGCCTGCCGTCAAAGCCTAATCTTCAATGATAGACTAATGAATACTAATTAACACCTTTATAACACGGTGCCAGGCTCTTGTCACATAACATCTCATTTAATGCTCACAATAATAGGAGGTAGGTACCATTAGCCTCCTTTTACAATTGAGGAAACTGAGGCTCAGAGGCATTTGGTAACCTGCCCAGAGTTCAAAGCCAGGAAGTAGCTGAGAGAAGATTTGGAGCCAGGCAGTGTGGCCCAGAGTCCGTGCTCATAGCACAATGAATGAAAGAGAAGCTTGTACCTGGGGAGGGCCTGCTACTCCCCCTCAGCCCTGCCAGCCCCAGGGGTGTCCTCATAGGATTGCCAAACGAGATACAGGACACCCAGTTAAGTTTGAATTTCAGATAAACAACAAATAATGTGGGACATACTTACACTAAAAATTTTTTGTTTATCTGATACTCACATTGAGCTGGTATCCTGAATTTTTTCTGGCAACCCTACCTCCCCAGAGCCCTGTCTACGCCTGTGCCCCATGCTCCACCCCTGCCCCTAATCCTCCCAGCGGGCAGAGGCCTGAGTGGGCAGAATCCTGCTCCTGTCCCTTCCCGGCCTGCACATACCACCAAGTGCCCCTGGGCAAGAGGGCTCTCCCATGGCCTGCCCAGGCTGCCTCCTGCAGGGTGAGTGGGCTGCTGTGGGTGGGGTTGGCAGGTGGGGTCTTTAGAGGGGCCCTCAGCCCTGGCAGGTGCCTGGCCTGGGTGGTGGGGAGGGGTGGGCAGCCCTCCAGGCTAAGCAGGGGCATGCCAGGCAGGGCTGGGGTGCTGGCTCTGTGAGGCCTTGTGGCCCCGCTTCCCTCACCCTGGCTTCTGCCCCCAACCAGGCTTCATGCCTGACCTGGCCCTGCAGGGAAGGGTGCAGCCACCTTCATCTCCGCGTCCGGCCCAGGGCCAGGGGAAGCACTGCCTGCCTTTCCTGACTTTGTTGACTCTCCAGGGAATGTTATGGACTCTGGCAGTGAGCCTCACCAGGCTCCAGCCCTGGGTGTGGCAGCCAGCTGGGACATGGGGGACATGCTTGTGCCTGAGGTGCTGAGGCTGCCTGCTGGCTAAAGGATTAGGGTGGGCAGGTGTTTGGGACCCCTGGCCGTGGTTTGTCCTCTTCCAGCATCTCACTGCTCCAGCCGCCTGGAAACTGCTCTGTCCCTCCTCCCGCCTTGGCCTTGGCCGGAGGCTGTTCCCGGCATGTCTGGTATTCCTGCGGGCGCTCCGTGTGCCCTTCCTGTGTGCACTGGCTCTCACACACAGCCCGCCTGTCTTCCTCCCCTGGCTGACCCACCTTCCTCCCGCCCCGCCCCCCAGCCCGTACACCCCCTACACACACGTGGCCCCTGCGTGTACACGTCTAGAGACCACACAAAACCCCCACACCACCCCGCTGGCCTGCTCTGGCCTCTGCCTGCCCCTGCACAGCCCCTGTGCCCATCCCGGCCTTGGGCACCCTGCATGGTTTTCCGCACACACGGCTTGCCCTCTCTCAGCTCAGCGGCCCGTCTGTGGGACTTGGGGCCCATTCCAGCTCTGCAATGAGGAGTTTCAGGCCCCCAGCCTTGGCCACCAGCACAGAACCGCTCAGGCCCCACATCCCCCAGCCTCCCTGGGCTGAAGGTGGACGTGGAGAGACTCTGGGCCTGCCCGGCACTCGCCACTCCTGGCCCCTCTCTGGAAGCTGAGATAAGTGGCTCAGGGGAGGTGTCTGAGCCCAGCTGACAACACTGAACTGGCGGGAGATGGGCCCAGCTGGTGGAGGCCATGGGGCTGCAAGGCACAGACATATCGAGCACCTGGTGCTTCTTCCCTCCTGGGGCACTGACATACTTCCCCAGAGCCCTGCCTCAGTTTCCTTCTTTATTCTTATTTATTGAGCACCTACTACAGGTTCCGTGTGCCTTTGCTCATTGTGGCCACACAGAGCCCTCTGGGGCCGACTCCCACCACATTCCAGCTCCTTTGCTCTCTGACCTGGTGGCCAGGACAGTCAGCCAGCTGCTCTCTGCCTCTTTTTTTGGGGGGGGACAGAGTCTCACTTTGTTGCCCTGGCTAGAGTGCTATGGTGTCAGCCTAGCTCACAGCAACCTCAAACTCCTGGGCTCAAGTGATCCTCCTGCCTCAGCCTCTGGGACTACAGGCATGTGCCACCATGCTTGGCTAATTGTTTCTATATATTTTTTTTAGTTGGCCAATTAATTTCTTTCTACTTTTAGTAGAGATGGGGTCTCGCTCTTGCTCAGGCTGGTTTCGAACTCCTGACCTTGAGTGATCTGCCTGCCTCGGCTCCCTGAATGCTAGGGTTACAGGCGTGAGCCACTGCGCCCGGCCTGCTCTCTGCCTCTTTAACAGCTTTATGGAGATATCAATTCACATACCATATAATCCATCCATTTAAAGTGTACAGTGGCTTCTGACATATTACATTATTAAATTTTAAAAATTATGGTAAAATATATATAACATAACATTGGTCGTTTCAACTATTTTTAAGTGGTTAAATCACTGGCATTAATTACATTCACACTGTTGTGCAACCATCACCATTACCTATTTCTCCAAAACTTTATCACCCCAAACAGAAACTCTAGCCATTAAGCAGTGATTTCCCCACCCGCCCCCCTGTCCCTGAGGACCTCCAATCTACTTTGCATCTCTGTGAATTGTCTGCTCTGTGTACCTCGAATAATGGAATTATACAGTATTTGTCCTTTTGGGTCTGGCTTCTTTCAATTAATGTTTCCAGGGTCCATCCGTGTTGGAGCATACATCAGGTTTCACTCTTTTGTGGCTGAATACTATTCCGTCGTGTGTACAGACCGAATTTTGTTATCCCTTCCTCTGTTGGTGGACACTTGGGCTGTTTCCACCTTTTGGCTGTTGTTCGCCCTCATTTTCACTGCTATAATCTCACGATGGTTCCCACCCACTCTGCTCAAGGTAGCCTGGGACAAGCCTTACAGCTGCCGGTCAAGGCAGAGATGGTTGAGACAGGTGGAAAACCCACGGAGACAGTAGGAAGTAGGCGGTTTGTGCACCTGCTCAGAGCAGGTAGGAATGAGGTCGAGGCAACACCTGTGGGTTTGGGACTGGCAGGTCCTGTGAATGTTTCCTGGGTGTCTGGGCCAGGCGCCGGGGCCCTCCTGCTGCCCTCCCTGCTTCACCTCTGTTAACACCCGGGCTCCATCACCGCCCCAGGGTTCAGAAGCACCAGCAGTGGCGAGACAGGGGCAGCCACCCAGGGACTCAGCGCCTGGGCCAGCGGGTACTGCACCCTCGTTCTGCTTGGCTTTGCCATTTGGTGTGTGGCTGGAGGCAGGGTCACCCAGAGGCCAGTGCCAGTCGGGCGGACAGCCTGGAATGTCACTCCTTCCCCCAGCATGTTCCTGGGGGGCTGAAGGTAAGGGCCAGGAGTAGGGGCCCCCTCACTGTGGGAACCTGCGCCAGTGGGGGCCGAGTCAGGTGTTCAGGCTGCCTGTCTCCACGGCCTGTTTGCGGAAGGCTCTGGACAAAGCAGGCCCTAGTGACTCACCTCCATTTCCCGTCTTAGTCATTCACCAGCCCTTCCCTCCTCCCTCCCCCCCCCCCCCACTGCAGGCTTGGCATCAGAGGAGTGGCTGGGTTAGGGAAGGTGGCCCCAGCTGCAGAGCTTGGTTGTCATGGCAATGAGCAGTCCCCTTTCCCAGGGCTGAGGGAGGGGTGGGCCCAGCCACAGTGGCACTACAGCTTCCCCCGACTGTTCTGTCCCCACCCATCATTTCTCAGGATGAGAGAATTCAGAGGTTGCCAAGATGTGGCAGAGGGGGGGATCTGGTGAATCTCTTTGCCTGGCACATGCCTTGTATACCCAGCTCTTTGGAAAGAGGAGGGTTCCACTTCCCTTTCCCAATCAGGGGGTACCGAAGGGGTACTGACCCAGAGAGCCACATGCTGACCCCAGAGGGGACCATAGCCCACTAAGGAGGGCAGGCTTCTCCTCCTGCCCTTGAGACCCTGATTCTCATTCATGGTCACCATCAAAGTCACAAGGTGAGTTTTTTAAAATACAGACGCCCCCTCCCCACCCCACATCTGCTAGGTGAAAATCTCTGGGCAGTGGGGTTTGCAACCTCTCCCGGTGATTCCCACGCACAGCTAGGGTTGAGAAACCTTGGCCCATAGGCCTCTGCCTTGAACTCGGACAGATGGGGCAGGGTTGGGGTAGAATGTACTCAGTCTCCATCTGCCCGTCTACCTGCCCCCACCCATCAATACACGCTAGCTGTGAGCCTGGCTCTGGGGTGAGTGCTGTAGGGAGGAGATAAGACCTTATTCTGCCCTCAGCTTTATTCAAATCCCCGAAAATTACATTAGGTGGGTTTTGTTTTTTTCTTTAAGAAGTGCTGCTGGTGGTTAGAGAGGGAGAACTCTCATTTGAGGACAAATCAAGGAAGGCTTCCTGGAGGAGGTGGTATCGGAGCTGGTCCTTGAAGGACTCGAATATGAGGAGGAGGAGCGGGGGGAAGGATCTTACAAAGGCTCCAAAAGAGAGCGAGAGGGGAGTTCCAGGGATTTGGACTTGATTCCTTAGGTTGGAGTTTGCAGCTGTGCAGGCAGGAACCTTGGGAGTGCAAAGCCAAACCCAGTCTTGGGGGCCTATTAAAATAAGGGAGGAAGAAAGGCCCACTGATGTGTTGTCTTTGGCCCACATAGTGGTGTTATTGTTGTTGTTGTTTTTTAATTCGATTTAGTTGCCAAGATTAAAAAATATGGTGGCTTCACATACTGATCCAGATTCCAGTTCTCTGGAAACTCTGGGCCCTCAGCCCCTCCGGGCTGTCCTCCTCCTTCCAAAGGGCATGCACTCTCCAGATTGCCTGGTTTCTGCCTCTTCTGTTGTCCCCTGGCTCATAAACCTTTACTTGTGACTCTTGCTGAGGCATTTCAGAGCAGGGTGTGGCACCACCAGGGCTGGCCATCACATGTTCGAGAGGTTAGGGCCAGAGGAGGGCCGAACTCAGTGTTGGTCACGCTGGAGAAAGCCCTGGATTTCGGATTTTGCAGCAGATATTATCGTGGTCTCCATTTTATAGATGGAGAACATGAAGCTGAGAGCGGTCAGGGGTTAGTGCCACCAGGGCCATGTAACTGGGAAGTGACTCCCCCAGCCCCTGAATTTAAATTGTTCTCCTACCTCCACTGCCCAGGGTGGCAGCAGGGAGCCGGAGGAAGGGAGACAAAGGCAGCAGAAGAGCTGGGCAGCACATGGGCCCAGGGCCAAGGCACTAGAGTGCCTCCTCCAGGGTTCGCCTATGTCCACCACTTCCTAGCTATGGAATTCTAGCAAGTGACTTAAGCTTCCTCGAGCCTCAGTTTCCTCATCTGTTAACACAAGAGCAGGGCCTGCACGAAGGAGGTGCTTTGTGAGCATTTGCTTTTATTAAGGAGGGTGGACACTGGCTGGAGAGGGCATGTGGACTGAAGGGTCATACGGGTTGTGGCAGTGGCCTAGCAAGAGGGATCACCAAATGTCATGGAAGACCTTCCTTTCGGCAGGGCCCCACCAGGGCACAAAGAGGACACCTGGAGATCAGCCAGGCAGGGCTGGTTCTGGAGTCTTTGGCCTGTGATCTTGGAGCCAAGGTGGCCTCTGCTGTCCTGCCATGTCTTCGGGAAAGCAGAAGCGAGGTGCTTGGGTTGCAGCAAGAGAGATCTAGGTTAGATAGTGAGACTACTTTCCTGATGGCCACAATTTCACATCAAGGGAAAAGGCTGTTGGTGGCAGATTCTGGGCTTGAAGGGTGGAGGCCATGGTGGAAGAGGGTGGCAGAAAGGGTGACCTTTAGTGAGGCCTGAGTCCCAGGCACTGCCTGAAGGGCTGCAGGGACCGCTGCTCAGAACTGGTGAGGGAAGGGCTGTTACTGGCACCCACCCCCCTGCCCCAGGGCCCCAAAGCCTAAAGCCAAGCCCAGTGATGGTGGCTTGTGACAGTAAGGAGAGGAAGGGAGGCCTGATAGGGGAAGGCCTGGGTTTGGGAGGCTGGGGGGTGGGAGCAGCAGGTCCCAGGATGGCCTGTAGGGTCAGGCCAGCGCCCTGACCTCCTGTCATGGTCCTATCCACGGCAGGACTTTGAAGTGTTGTCCCAGTTCTTGGGCTCCGGGCTTGGAAGGATCACAAGCCTTGGCCCTCAAGACAGAGAGATGCCAGACACTCAGCAAGTGTGCGTGAAGAAGTTATTGTAGGGAAAGCTTAAGGGTGCAAAGCCAAAGTCCATTTCCTAAGGGGACACGGGTCTGTCTCCGCCAGTGGAGAAGACACTGTCTACTTCTATGTTTTTCCTTTTATGTGCTAGTAGTTTAGGTAAAGGTTAATTATAATTATTCATAACTACACATCACTGTTTTGGGGGCTGGATTCCTTTCTATGTTTGGACAAGGCTGAAAGGCTAACACTCCCGCCCGCAGGCCTGACGGAGGACGAGGACGTGCGCGCCATGCTGCGGGGCTCCCGGCTGCGCAAGATCCGCTCGCGCACGTGGCAGCAGGAGCGGCTGTACCGGCTGCAGGAGGACGGCCTGAGCGTGTGGTTCCAGCGGCGCATCCCGCGCGCGCCGTCCAAGCACATCTGTGAGCGGCGGGCCGGGGGCGCCGGGCGGGGGAGCGCCGGGACGTCGCGGCCCTGCGGCCACCCTGACCCGCCCTCCCCGCAGTCTTCCTGCAGCACATCGAGGACGTCCGCGAGGGCCACCAGTCCGAGGGGCTGCGGCGCTTCGGAGCTGCCTTCGCGCCGGCGCGCTGCCTCACCATCGCCTTCAAGGGCCGCCGCAAGAACCTGGACCTGGCGGCGCCCACGGCCGAGGAGGCGCAGCGCTGGGTGCGCGGCCTGGCCAAGCTGCGAGCGCGCCTCGACGCCATGAGCCAGCGCGAGCGGCTCGACCAATATCCTGCCCGGGCTGGGAGGGAGGGCCCCGTCCTGGGACAGCCCCCAGTCCGAGGGGAGGCTATGGCCCCTGCCCTTAGCCGGCACAGTCTGAGACGGGGACTGAGGCTGTGGTCTTCACAGTTGACCGTGGGGACACACGCCCTGGCCTGGGCTGAACTCCGACCAGGAGGGGAGGCAGGGCCCCTCCTGCCTTTGGGGAGCCCCAGTTCCTTTGTTCCTGTGCTCAGGGAGTCCACAAGCCAAGGGGAAAGTGCAGCCCCTACCCAGGGAAGCCCCCAGACCCAGGTGCCAGTGGCAGGGGAGGGGGGCAGCCTGTTGCGGGTATTTCCTGAGCACCCACACTTGGATCCACTCCTATCTGCACCGGGCAGACTCCAACCAGGACAGTAAGATGAGCTTCAAGGAGATGAAGAGCCTGCTCAGAATGGTCAACGTGGACATGAATGACATGTACGCCTACCGCCTCTTCAAGGTGGGCCATGGCCTTGAACTTTGGCCCTTGGCCCTGCCACCCCTCTGCCTTCTCCCAGCTATCTGAGTCATCAGTTAGCTCCCTGCCCCAGCCTTTTTGGAGGGAGCAGCCTCTCCCTGCAGAATGGTAACATCTGGGCCTAGTTACCCTTTTTCCCTCCCCTGAGGCCACTGGGCCAGGATGGAATTGGGGAATGGCCATCCAGAACTTCTTTCACCCTCAGGCAGAGCCCAGCGATAGAGTAGCACCTTCCCACCTCTCCAAAGTGAGCAGCCAAGTTGTTTTCATTTCTCTAAGTCTGCAGGGCACCTTTGCAGCCGGAGCACAGGCAGGAGTCGGCTTGCGGACACACGCGTGCACACAGACATACACGCACACTCTCCTCCGTGCACCTCCCATGTGACCATGAACACCTCCTGCATGGGAGCACAGAGGCACACAGGGGTGGGCTCTGCATCTAGGCCCAGGGGAGCACATGGCAGACACCTGCATAGATGGTGACTGTGTGACCACCCTATGACCCTGAAAGACGGACAAGACCATGGGACCTGGACACTTGGGCCATAGTTCCACAGGGACTGCTCCATGGGTTCTCGTTTATGTGTTGCTCATTAACCCTGGGTGTGAATGTGTGAGTGTGAGGACGGTAATGTGTCCACATAGTGGGGCCTTGTGGCCCAGGGTCACCGTTTTTCCTTCCACGTCTTGGTTCTGTGCCAGGTCATGGTACAGAGGGACAGGCACAGCCCTGAGACCTTCCTTAAGATGCAGTCCTGCAATTTACCAGAGGTGGGAGCTGGAGGGGCCAGAGTCTTGCTCTTAGTTTCTCCACCTGTGAAAAGGGGGACATCGCCTTCCCAGCTGTGCTAGATGAGGGCGTGTCAATGGGGCAGATTGCCCGGGGTGCCCCCTCCTCTGAGTGTCTCCCCCTGCTCCCCAGGAGTGTGACCGGTCCAACAACGAGCGGCTGGAGGGGGCTGAGATCGAGGAGTTCCTGCGGCGGCTGCTGAAGCGCCCGGAGCTGGAGGAGATCTTCCATCGGTACTCGGGCGAGGACCGTGTTCTGAGCGCCCCTGAGCTGCTGGAGTTCCTGGAGGACCAGGGCGAGGACAGCGCCACTTTGGACCGCGCTCAGCAGCTCATCCAGACCTACGAGCTCAACGAGACAGGTGGGGGTCCGCACAGCCAGGTCTTGGCACCCGTCAGGGCTGCATTCCCAGCCGAGCCATCTGTACTGTGGGCTGGCGGTGGGCACCATCTCGGGCAGGTTCTTGCGTCTTCCAGACTCTGCTTCCACATTTATAAAATGGTGTGATAATGTGTCTTCCTTACGGGGTTTGGTTGATGATTAAATGGCATAACTTACGTAAAGTCTAGTCTGTAGATAGTCCTCATTACTAAGTTGAATGACTCTTAGGGGGCATTTGGGGCTGGACATGAGGGTCCTCCAGCTGGCCTGATACCCTCTCTTGCCTATCCCTGTAGCCAAGCAGCATGAGCTGATGACACTGGATGGCTTCATGATGTACCTGCTGTCACCTGAGGGGGCTGCCCTGGACACGGCCCACACGCATGTGTTCCAGGACATGAGCCAGCCCCTTGCCCACTACTTCATCTCCTCCTCCCACAACACCTACCTGACCGACTCGCAGATCGGGGGGCCCAGCAGCACCGAGGCCTATGTCAGGTACCATGGTGGGGGGTGAACACGCCTGGGAGCCCCGCTTGGAGGGGACATGGGGCTCAACCCCCACTCTGGGCTTCCTGGGGCCTCCCTGGCTCAGCCTGCTGTTGCTGTGGCCCCCACACACCACCTTGGCCACCTGTCTGTCTGTCTGTCCACAGGGCCTTTGCCCAGGGATGCCGCTGCGTGGAGCTGGACTGCTGGGAGGGGCCTGGGGGTGAACCTGTCATCTACCACGGCCACACCCTCACCTCCAAGATTCTCTTCCGGGATGTGGTCCAAGCTGTGCGCGACCACGCCTTCACGGTGAGCCCCTGCGACCCCCACGCCCAGCCCCAGAGCCTTCCCAGCGACCACCTGCCCAAGAATCACGCATTCACCAAGTGCTGCTGGGATAAGTGTCAATGGAGTGAGACAAAGCCGAATGACATGCTCCCTCCTCTCCCACCTTCATATTTATTAATAAATGTATTAAAATCACACGGTTTCCAGAAGAAACCTTAGGGGTAGGGAAGGACATTTTAATCATGACTTTCAAAGAGTTAGCCATAACTAACTAACTAACAGAAGCTCTCCAGTGGCCTCTACGTAAACAGTGCAACTTCTGTGAAGGTGTACAAATCTCCCCATCAACAGATGATAAGTTTGCAACATAACTGACAATGTCATTCACACATAAAGAGCATTTATAAAAGAAAACCATGCCTGCAGCTGCCCTCAGCCTCCCAGCAGGCCACGGCTCCCAAGGCCTCGGATCTGACCTCTGCCCTATACTGACACATGGTGTCAGGGTGTGTCCCACATCCCATCCACTCAGTCCCCCTCCAGTGGGTTCTCCAGAGCCCTGCCTGACCTGCCTGGCCTGAAGGGGTTGGGGGCAGGGTGGGTACTGACAGGGGAAGGAGGAGCGGCTCTGAGACGTTATCCCTCCCCCCACAGCTGTCCCCATATCCTGTCATCCTGTCCCTGGAGAACCACTGCGGACTGGAGCAGCAAGCTGTCATGGCCCGCCACCTCCGCACCATCCTGGGGGACATGCTGGTGACACAGGTGCTGGACTCCCAGAACCCTGAGGAGCTGCCATCTCCAGAGGTGATGCCCCCCCAGGCCCCCAGCTTGGGTGGAGTCCCTGCTCATGCCACCTCACTGTCCAGGACCCCTCACCTCTCTCTGCCTTGACCTTTCCCTGCTCCTCCATCACCTGACATCTGCCACCCCCAGTCTTGTCCCTCTGCTGCCCTCCGGCTCTCCATTCTTGCCTGGACCCACCCCACACTCTTACCTGGCCTTCAAGGCCTTCCTCTACCTGGCTCTGCCCTGCCTGCTCTGTGTCCCCGTCCACAGAGCCCCTGCAGTCTCAGCCATTCCCCCCTACTGGTTGACACTGTCTTTTCCACCCAGAACTCCCTTCCTAGCCATCTATGTACACCAAGTGCCACCTGCTTAGAATTCCAGCTCAATTGAAACCTCTTCCAGTGGCCTCACAAACTTCCCCAGCTCTCTGGCCATAGGTGGCCTTCCTCCCTTCCTTCCCACCCCCGGAACATTGTATCTGCCCTCTCAGGACGTTTATCCTGTTCAGGCTCCTTGAGAAAACTCCCCTACCCCAGTCTCAAATGTGCAGAGAATGTTGCCTCACCTTTGTGAGATTTGATTTTTGTTATCAGTATGAAAATCACACCCATATGGTAAAAGGCAAATCAAGCTGTACAAAGGGTGTAAAATGGAAAACGAGTTTCTTCCACTCAGGCTCACTCTTTCCCATTTTGCAAGAAGTAGCTATCTTCCAGTTTGTGTGTCCGTCCAGAATTGCACTGCATGTACACATAGCTACGTGCAGAAACATCTTCTCTAGGAAATGTTGCCAGAAAGGGGCATGTGATTACATGTTCCACACTCACTCCCTCCATGTAAGCTTTTTGAAGAGGGCTCCTCCTCCAGCCCTGAGCTGCCTCATGTATTTCAGCAACTGCTATGACTATTCTGATGTATGGAGGGACAAACCTTATTAACCCTGCCCTGTTGATGGCCTCGTAGGTTGTCCCCCACTTTTTCCTATTAGAAACATCCCTCATCTGTGTCTCCTTCCTGCATCTCACATGGCAGAGGGTGAATGACTGGCCCACCTGCTGCCATGGGGCAAGGCCTTGACCCTCCCTATTGGCCTCTACAGCAGCTGAAGGGCCGGGTCCTGGTGAAGGGGAAGAAGCTGCCAGCTGCTCGCAGTGAGGATGGTCGGGCTTTATCAGACCGGGAAGAGGAGGAGGAAGAAGAGGAAGAAGAAGAGGAGGAGGCTGCAGAGCAGAGGCGGCGGGTGAGTGGGCTAGAGGGCTGGGTCCCACTGCAGAGCTGGGGGGGGAGGAGAGGAGGGTAGGCGCCAGGGGGCTGGAGCCAGCTGACCCCGCTGGGGCTGGTCTCCCAGGCCAAGCAGATCTCCCCGGAGCTGTCAGCCCTGGCCGTGTACTGCTGCGCCAGCCGCCTGCGGACCCTGCACCCAGTCGCCGGCCCTGCCCAGCCCTGCCAGGTCAGCTCCCTCAGTGAGCGCAAGGCCAAGAAGCTCATTCGGGAGGCAGGTAGGAGACAGGACGGAGGCATTGGGAGGCAGGCGGGTGGAGGGGGGGTCTCCGGAGGTTGGTGTGGAAAGGAGATTGGGAGGGCTTTGGGGCTGGCCGGCCAGTAAAGAGGTCAGGGACCCCAGAGAAGGGCTCGGCACAGGGAATGAGGGTCCAGGTGTGGGTGGAGGGGAGAGTCACAGGGATGGAGGAGGCCTGCTTTCTGCCCTATCAAGGCTTATGGCCCAGTGGGGGCCAGACAGATGCGGGGGGGGGGGGGCAGTCAGGCCCTGACAGGGGCCAGGGGAGTCCAGCAGAAGCGGGTGAGATCGGGGAAGGATTCCCGGAGCAGGTGATGCCCGGGAAGACTCACCACTGGAAGGATAAGGAGGGAGCAGCAGGTGGAGCAGGGGGACAGGGGCTGCAGGAAGGCCTGGAGGCATGACGTGTGGGAGGGTTCCAGGCACCACCGTGTGGCCGGAGGGGTGTGGGCAGGATGAGTGAGGAGTGGCAGGGAATGTCAGCTGGGGGCCAGGCTGTGTGGCCAGAGGGGTCAGGGGAGAATGCGGAGGGGATGGGGAGCTAGGGATGGGACTTCAGCCTCTGCTCCCAGGAAGCCACAGGCCCTGGCATGGGTAAGGGACCCCGGGGGCCTGTCACAGTCCCGCCCCACTCTGCCCCAGGGAACAGCTTCGTCAGGCACAACACCCACCAGCTGACCCGTGTGTATCCGCTGGGGCTGCGGATGAACTCGGCCAACTACAGCCCCCAGGAGATGTGGAACTCGGGCTGTCAGCTGGGTGAGCCGGGCCGTGGGAGCGTGGAGGGGGCCGGTGCCACCTATGGGGGTGGTCTCTGGGCAGCCATGGGAGGCCTTAGCAGTGAGGGAGCCATATAGTCTTCCAGAAGGTGGAAAAATGCATTTTGTTCATAATAACTATTTTAAAAGCTGTCAGAATTTTGGTGGGGAAATCAGGTTTTCTTTGTTCTTGACAGTATAAAATTCTCATGTTTTAATGAGGTAGAAATTAAAGCCTCCACTCCTATGTGCCCCGACACCCTCACACACACACCTTAGTGGCAGCCCTGCTAAGTCAACACTGACAAGGGTGGGCTCTGGGGACACTGAGCACTGCCAGAGGACGCAGTGTGGCCCCCTTGGGTAGGTACAGAGCCCCAGGCTTCCTCAGCCTCTGGCTCTGACCCAAGCTAGGCCGGGCCCTGAGGGTGAGGGCTTCTCCATGCCCCCCACCCCAGCCCACCCTCCAGGGATACCAGGGATAAGGTACAGCTGACAGTAAGGGCTGGGTCCCCTGGCTGCCATGAACCCCTCCCAATAAGTCACAGTGGGGGCAGGTAGCACTAACCAGACAGGAGGCCCCTGGCCCTCTACAGAGAGGAGCTACGTCCCCTGAAACTGCGCATGAGGCGAGGGCCACTAAGAGCCCTCTCTGACCCTGCTGTGTCCACAGTGGCCCTGAACTTCCAGACGCCAGGCTACGAGATGGACCTCAATGCTGGGCGCTTCCTCATCAACGGGCAGTGCGGCTACGTCCTGAAACCTGCCTGCCTGCGGCAGCCTGACACAACCTTTGACCCCGAGTGCCCTGGACTCCCTAGAACCACTGTCACCATCCAGGTCAGCAGCCTGGACCGTGCCCTCAGCTGGGGTCAGAGCTGGTTCCAGAGAGGCCCTTCGGAGCTGGAGGAAGACAGGAAGGCTGGGGATGGGCTGGTGTTGAGGGTGGTCTAGTGCCCATGGCAGGGGTGGCCGTGGGCCCCAGCGGGCCAGGCCGAAGCTCCCTCCCTCCCTCCCCCAGGTGCTGACTGCACAGCAGCTGCCCAAGCTGAACGCCGAGAAGCCACACTCCATCGTGGACCCCCTGGTACGCATTGAGATCCACGGGGTGTCTGCAGACTGTGCCCGAAAGGAGACCAACTACGTGCTCAACAATGGTGGGGGCCTGCTGGTGGGGATGGGGGGCAGACAGCAGAGAATGGAAGGGGTGCGGGGTGCGGGGCCGGCCGGGCGCTGGGCTCTGACTGCGATGTCTGTGTCCTAGGCTTCAACCCCCGCTGGGGGCAGACCCTGCAGTTCCAGCTGCGCGCTCCAGAGCTGGCGCTGGTCCGGTTCGTGGTAGAAGATTATGACACCACCTCCCCCAATGACTTTGTGGGCCAGTTCACGCTGCCTCTCAACAGCCTGAAGCAAGGTTGGTGGAGGCTGGTGGGGGTGGAAAGGGACGGGGCCTGGCCTCCCTGTTCACTTTTGTGCCACCCATTTCCTCTGAGCCCAGGGCTGGGCAGAGGACCTAACACCTGGCTGCCCTCCTCACAGGATACCGGCACATCCACCTGCTTTCCAAGGATGGGGCCTCGCTGTCACCAGCCACGCTCTTTGTCCACATCCGCATCCAGCGCTCCTGAAGGCTCCACTGACCCACCTTGGGTGTCTGCGGATGCCAGTCTTCGTCCCCTGCAGAGCCCTCACCCCCTCTGGAGTGGAGGGGCAGTGGGAGTACCAGCCACCACCCCCAGCCTGTCCACTGGGCCCGCTCACCTGGTGCTGGGCTCACCTGGGTGCTGACGGGTGCTGAGGGCTTCCTGGGTCCCTCCTGAAGAACAGGTGTGATCTGTTCCCTGTAGAGCTGCTCATGTGACTTCAATGAGCTCCAGCCCTGGGGCTCTGAGACAGCCCCAGCTCTTGTCCTCAGCCTTCCTCCTCACCTGGGCTGATGAAGAGCCAGGCCTGTTGCTGCCAGGAGACTCGGGGAGCAGGACACCTGTGAGCCCCAGCCCCTCTCTGCCCGCCAGCAGGGCCATCCCCGCCTCCTTCCCCCAGAGGAGCACAGCTGCCCCCTTGTCCCTACCCTGAGCCTCCTTTCCTCCCAGGCTTTCTTGGACTCCTCCCCCAGCTCTTGAACCTGAACTCCCCTTCCCTTCCCAAAGCAAGAAGGGAGCACAGACGCTCGGAGCCCTGGGGCACCTGGCAGTAGGTTTTTAACTTGTGTCCTACAAGAGCCCTAGAGAACAGTAGGAGACTGACTATTTTAAAAAATAAAGCCGGGCATGGTGGAAAGCAATATAATCCCGGCGACTAGGGAGGCTGGGTAGGCACTGACAAGAGGAGGGAAGATCGCTTAAGCCCAGGAGTTCGAGTCCAGCCTGAGCAACATAGTGAGACCCCACTCTAAAAAAAAAAGAAAAAATAAAAGAAACAGGTTTATTTTACCACTGCCAACCCCTGAGTGACTCTCTGATGCCACACCTGCAGACCCATGGGGGGTGGCCTGGAGTGAGAGTCCCTTGGGCCTCTTCCCTCAGCAGGGCTTTGATTTAAGACAGCCAAGGGGTGGCAGGAGATACCACAACTCAAAATAGCCCTGATCCCTGCTCCCTGCTCTTGGCTTAAAGCTGCTGCCAGTATCACAAGACTGTCTGAGGACACCAATTCACAAGGTCACCCCTCCCCCGAGAGCACGCACACACACAGGCCTTGAATGGAGGGCAGGCCTTTGAGGGACCCTCAGACAGACACCATTCCCCAGGCTCACCTGGGTGCAAGGCCCCTGTCTGCTCAGTAGGGCAACCCCCAGGGACTTGGGGCTCCCCTCCCACCAGCCAACCAGCCTTTTAAGCGAAGGTGAGAAGGCAGCAGGCCACGCTAGGGTAGTGCCAGAGAGCACATGGACACCAGATGACAGAATCCAGAGAAAGCCCTGGGCCCAGGCCTGGCAGAAAGATGACTTTATGGGGTTAAACCTGGAGCCTTGGCATCTTAGGTTCCATCAGGCAACAGCACCGGCACTGGACAAGGGCAAGGCTTGATGGCCGTCCCCATAGGGTGGCCCAGGATTAGGCAGGACTAGGCCTTGAATTGGCCCCAAGCCCTGCAGGAACCAAAACCCAAAGCTGGAGCAGTCTCTGCCTTCCTGCAGCCCCATGACCTGATACAGAGAACGCCAGCCTCCCCTGCTCTCCGTTCATGCTGGGAGTGGCACTTGGTTCTGATGAACTTGTGTTGTCTGAAAGAGAATGATCAGCACTTCAGGGGCCCAGAAGGAACGGGCTGGGCAGCCCAGGCACCTGGCACTCAAGGCTGTCAGGAGGGCTGGACAGCCAAGCTGCAGCCCCGGGGGGAGACACATTGAGGCTAAGTCCAGTTTTAGTGTACAAAGAGCAATGAGTGTTGTCCAGCCCCCGCTGGGCCAGCTCTGGTCAGGGGCTGGCTGGGGTCCTCTGTCAGGTGAGCGCCAGACCCAGGGCCGAGCCCCCATGCTGCTTTGCTTCTGTGGTTTGGTGTTGCAAGAAAAAGGGCTGATGGCTAGGATGGGGGCCCAGCACTGGGAAGACTGCCTTGAGAGGGCCATAGTCTTCAAGGCTAGGAAGCTGATAGGAACTGAGTATGGGAGGTGGGAACAAGGGGGAAGTCACAGCTTTTAACCCTGGAGGTCCTTGGGTAGAGACTCCCTACAGGGCTGTGTTCTCCCTGCCCAAAGCTCAGGACAGGAACGAAGGCATTGAGCCTTCAGAAGCCAGAGTGACCTGGTCTGGGACAGGAGGGTGGGGGACAAAGCTGAGGGCTTAGCAGGGGTCAGGCAGGTCCTGTGTCCTCTAAGTTTCCCTGGAAAAGGGCTCCGAGTCACTAGCCCCAGTGGCCTGAAATGATCCTGGGGTCCGGAAATGGATGAGAAGTTCAAAAGGACGAGAACAGGAGCAATGGGAAGTCTAAATGCAGCTAGGGGCCCCAGCAATCTGCCATGTTAAAATGCACCCCCTGGGAGCCTCAATAGAACCACCTGGCCACAGTGCGAAGGCGCAGGGCCTGCACCCTGCATTGGCGGAGCCACTGCTGACCTGGGCCGAGGGGACTGCTCTGTTCCCAGCTGGGAAATCTCGGGCTGGCCACTCTGCCAAGGTGCTTGGGTGCTGTCTCAGAGTCCAGCCTCTCCTCTTACATGGAGTGCACCCAGGTCAGTACCGGCTCCTCTCTGGCAGGTGGGAAAGGTTGGGGGGGAAAGAGCCAAGTTTGCCCCAGAAGAAGGGCAGCCTTGCCAAAGGCAGGGCTTCCAAAGTTGGCCTGGCCCTGTGGGCCCGAGGGCCTTTCTTGCAGGGCCCTGTTGCCCTCCCTCTAGCCCAGGGCCCAGTCAGTCCACTGTCACCTGCTGACCAGGAATACCAGGAGGGCAGAAGGGTTTGTTCAGCTGCTTCCTTTATTAGAAACAAGTGAGATGTATTGAGTAGAACAACAATGCATTTGGTATTTCCTCCCCCACCCTGGAAATGGATGCCCCCCCCACAGCCCAAAGAAAAGGCAAGACAAAAAGGTGAAGCTCCCCCCTCCCTGTTCCCAGATGCAGCACCTGCCTGCCCATCAGTCAATATTTTGGAATTTAATTGAATGAAATTGTCCTAAACAGCCTCCTTAGGAGCAGTCTGATTGCAGGCCTGCCTTCACCTTGCAGCAGGGCAAAACTGACGCCTTTGGGTCTCCCCTGGTTCTGCGGCAGGTGGGCCGGGCTGTAGGAAGGCTGCCCCCCAGGCACTGACCAGAGACACTGCTGCCCTCTCCCCTGACCTGACAGTCCCTCTCTCTCTCTCAGACTGCAGCTCCATGCAGCTGTCCAAAGTCTTTGGGTCCTTAGGTTGGTTAAATGCAGGTCATCTTTGGGGAAAGAATTCAAGACCAAAGGGATACCCACCTCTGGACTTCAGAAAGCCAGCAAGTAAGGGGAGCAGTGGCAGTTAGAAGGGAGCTGTAGGCAAGACCTGAAATTTTCCATGAACCTCGGTGTGAAAGTAGCTTGGCGTAGGCTAGTCTTCAAACAAGACATCAGCCTCCGGAATTAGGCATGTGCGGGGAGAATGAGCCCTATGTTGGCCCCAGTTGGGAGCTGAGGCCTTTCTACCCAGCTCTCTCCCTACACAGAGACTGGAGTCTGTGGTCAAATGCAGAGTCAATCCAAAGGCAGGGGGTTAAGGTTATCTTCAAAACACAGCAGCCAGGAGGACTGGGTGGCAGAGGGTGGGGGCCATAGGGAGGTCTTCCAATAGGAGCTGCTTGAGGCAGGTCAGCTTGGAGGCGCTGGGGTCCTTCCCTTGTTAGGTTCAAGCCAGCCATGGTGCCACCATACTGCAAGGCTCCTGTGGGGAGGCTCTGAACCCCACGATGATACTTTCTGACCTGAGGTCCCAGAAGGGGTTAAGAATCCAGGGGCTGTTTGGACAAAAACAAGACTAACAGCACCCCCTGAACTAACTCCTGCAGACCCGGGTAGGGTCCTCACCATGAGATAACAGCAGAGTCCAAGGAGCAGGCCACCTGGTTTTGGCAAGGGGATGCTGGGGCCTTTGCTAGGAGATCTGTTTCTTCCAGAGCAGCCACCAGGGCCTCACTGTTTCCATTCCACAACCTGGGTCAACCAAAGCAAAGCTCGCTCCACAGTTATGTGCAGCCCAAATCTCAAGAGGCAGCTCAAGCAGGGACCTGGCCCAGAACTGATCCAGACTAGGACAGGGTGCCTTTCCGAGTTCCAGGTCACCCCAAGGTAGGAAAGACTTGGGCACTTTGTTCTTTGATATCCTCAGAGGTCTGGACAAGGTGAAGCCACTCTTGGGGTGCCGTGTGCGCCTGTTGTGAGGCTGTAAAAGTAAGCCCCTGCCTCTCCGACTCCTCCTGTCTGTGGAATGCAGTGCACATCTTGCTAAGAACAGTAGCTTCTTTGGTCTGGATATCTTGGAGTCAAGGAGTCAAAGGTCAGCCATGATGGCTAGTGCCTGCAGTTTGCAGCACAGGAAGAACTGGGAGAAGCGAGGCCCCTAGAGGCCTCTGATGACAATCCGCCACGGTAGAGTTGCTGGCTCTAGCAGCAGTTTGCAGAGAGCAGGCAGCATTCCCACTGGTGGCATAGCCCCTATCCCAAGCACACAATTTCCTCCAGCTTTGGGGACTCTGCAGAATTAACCTCTACTCTAGCAAATACCCCACTGGCCTGTAGACAGTGGCTTTAGTTAGTGCGACAAGGCTGAGCCTGGCCTCCTGGCTAAGGCTCCATTCCTGTACGAGCTGAGAGGCGAAAGCAGCAAGGAAACCCCCCATGCCACACATCACGCTACCCACCCATTCGCTTCCTCCTGGAGCAAAAGCTACACACAACCCTGCATATGGGCTGCTGACAATTCTGTAGCCTGATCCTCTTCCTCAGGCTGAACTGAAGAATGCCAACATGTATAGCCATGTGACCAGAGGCTTGATTACTTTTTGGGAAACTGGCAGCACTGATAACCATCACTACCACCACAAAAATCCACAAAACGGCATCAGTGACAATCAGACTCAGACAATGGCAATGTGAAACCATTTCTGTTGCCAAGTCCAGATCTGTCTCTAATCACCATTTCTTGCTGCCATCTGCAGGCTGTGTGTCTTAGAAAGGAGCACAGAAATGACTAACACGGACTAGAAGGCACAGGCCAGGTGGCTGAAGGGGTCTGGGCACTGGCTCCATGCCATCTCTGCCCAGCCACCCTGGGGACACCCAGGTGCTGGCTCTTTGCTCCAAGATGAGCTAAGCAGGGCTAGCACTGGTGTTGTCTTCACAGGTCCCAGATGCTCAAGGAGGTGCAAGGGCTCCTTTGCACTGCCTGTCACCCAAGGCAGTGGAAAAGCAAAATCACACGGGGGACTCATCCCTATAAGGTTGGCAACAGCTGGCTAGAGAGCCCTTTTAAATCAGTTGGCAGGATGATGTCCTACAGGGGACAGGCCAAAGAGATGGAAAGGACTCGATCAATAAAATCTGCGTTCACAGATTGTCCCCGTTGCTGTCTCAGAATGCAGAAAGGCCTGGCCCCTGCAGGGATCAGCCTCACCCAGGAGCTCTGCCTACCATTCTGTGAGGTCTGAGCCTGTTCCACTTCCCTTCCTTCTCAAAACCAATCGCTCCAGCCGATTCAGAAGGGGACCTGGACAAGGCCCCCCAGTGCCTCTTTCTCCTTCTACCCCGAGAAAAGTCAATGCCTCCTTTTGGAGGAAATAATTAACTGTACCAATATGTCTGTCTGCCACTGTCCTTGGGTCCTAATTTTGAGGAATGATCTGGATTCAGATTTTCATTAGAGACCAAACATCCTTGTACATTTGAAACATGAAAGATAGTTAAAATATTTATATATATATAATATATATATACTTTTATTATTCACCCGTTAACTCCATAATATGCCAATCACGAGCTAGTTTTCAGCAGTTACATTCCCTTGATCACGGCTGCATGAGGATGTGATTAACTGGAAAACAGGGAGACCAGAGACACAGCCAAAGGTGACGTCACGCAGCCCACGCCATTGCAATACATTGTCAAGTTCGCTGGCGGTTTGGTAAAGCCGGTTCAGCTCTGTTCCCTTTGCCAGGGATTCTCACGTTTGTGAAAATTGGACCAATTTGTGGGGTTCCATTTCCTGGTTGGAATTCTCAGTGGCTTTATCCAGAATCTCACTGGCAACTGGTTATTGTAGCACCAGCCCCACCTAGGAGAGCCAACGGGGAGAGGCAGAGTTGAGTTGACAGTTGCCCTAAGACAATCCCACTCCTAGGCCTGAAGTTCCAGCTGACTGAGCCCGCAGCAGCTCCCGTGCCAGGCCTCCACTCAGCCTCCACGTGAGGGTCCACATCCACCAGCCCCTCCCAGGAAAGCAACACTCAGCTTCCCAGGACAAGTGGCTCCAGCTCACCTGTCAGAGTTCTGTAAATGCTGCCTACACTCATGCCCTGGGGCTGCCCTGTGGCACTGTGACACTGAGGAGGAAGAGCTAAGTATGTGCCACCTGGATGGGGGTGGCAGCCCAGAAGAGGAAACACTCGTCGATCCTCTGACCCTAACCTCCCAGCTAACCATGGGCAATTCAACTCCACAGTTCCCTCAGACAGTGCAAATGCTCGGCCCCAGCCAGAAGAGGCAGGTCAGCTGGTGGGGAGAGAAGCTGGAGACAACGTTCCAGCTCCTTTTCTTTGAGGAAAAACTTGGAAAAAAAAAAAAAAAAAAAGAACCTTCTAGCTCCTGTGTGGCTCTGGGACCCTCTGCTATTCTCACACCAGGTGCTGAAAAGGGGAACACAGACCTGCTGGCCTACCCATCAGAGGGAGGCATTGTCAAGGGCCCAACACCAGGTAACGAGGGCCTAGACTGTTCCAGTATCCCTGACCCATTAGCCTATTTCTGCTGGAGACACCAACTCCCTGAGCCAGGTGGGCCCAGACTCCAGGTGCTCACGGAACATACCTTCTCTGCCCCCATGCTGGGGCATTTCCAATTGTAAAGGTAATACTGCAGGTTGCCGTCCCCAATGCCAAACTTGAGCTTCTCCAGGAAGGTTTTGTTCTCCATGAGATCCAGTGCATTGAACACGTCAAACCCTTTCTGCATGGAGGCAGGGAGAAACACGAACAGGTGAGGACAGGTGAGGGCTGCCTGGCCTTCCTGCCCCCTTTGCTGTCATATCAAAACCGTCCTGGCCGGGCGTGGTGGCTCACGCCTGTAATCCTAGCACTCTGGGAGGCCGAGGCGGGCGGATCGCTCGAGGTCAGGAGTTCAAAACCAGCCTCAGCAAGAGTGAGACCCCGTCTCTACTAAAAAATAGAAAGAAATTAATTGGCCAACT